>JAJJMB010000931.1:1165144-1339127 GCA_023531105.1 Papaver atlanticum
TGTCTTTATCGCAAGGGGTGCATCTGAAATTCAAATTCACAATATTAGAGTTGTTATTGTGGGTTCTATTGTTGCCAGAAAGAAAGAAAGAACAAAAAAAAAAAAACCCAGCTACATGTAACATAATGCTAAATAAATAATTACCAAAGGTTGATCTGCATGGCTCTGGATCACCTGTCCTGAGCAACATTCTCAGTTTGTTTCCCGTTTCACATATGGTGGGTTTGGAGGATTTTAAAGGTGGAATTTATGGATCCATGGGATTTCGTGGAATTATGTTTCCTTTGGTATATTTGGTTGTCCAAATCCCTTGAATCACATTTCCCACGTGAATCAGTTTTTCAGCAAATCCTTCATTTGGAGTCCGACCCCTTCCCCTAAGACTTTCAATTTGAGTTCTTTTTTTTCCGTACTTAACTTTATCATGCAAATACTTAATGTTCCTATCTTCAAATGTCAAAATGTTTTCCTTAGCCCGTTGCATATTGTAATCATGCTGCACATCATACCAATAATTTAGCTTATTTTCAAGATCAACAAGACTATCCCTAGAGTTATTTGTTTTATTTTATTGGGACATGGAAGCTATTTGACTCTAAATATCCTTAATTTGAGTTTCAAAGTTCCCAAACTTGTTAACATTCCAATCTCTTTAAATGAACTTACCATTCTGCAAAGATTTAGTAAATTAAAAGCATGTAATCCATTAACATCAATAGACCAATTTATCCTTATCAAATCAGTACAAGTCTTATCTAGAAACCAGCACTTGTTAAACCTATCCAGCTTCATATTTTGAGTAGACCCTTTATCACTGACGAAGAGCACAGGACAGTGATCACTGCCATATGGAATGAGATTATATACCACACAATCATGGAAAAAACTAAACCATCTACCAAGTAGTCGTATAGATCGTCAGTTATCATTTGGTGGTATTCTTCAGTATTCGAATATGATAGTTTGTGAATCTAGATCTGATTATTTCAGATCTTGATTGATCTTACCCGACAAAGGAGTTTACTAGTTAAACGGAAGAACCTTTGTCAAAACTCAACATATCTTTATTCTTAAAGATTAATAGAGTGGTTACCAAACAACTTTATTCATTTATTGTTTGGAAGACGATCAAAAGGAGTTGAGTGTTGAAGACTTTACATCGGTAAAGCAACTCAAGATAGTGATTTCTATCTTGGGATTAACGTGCGTTGGACAGACGGTTATAGGCGCAGGGATACTGAGGGAACTAAGTAACTAGGGGTAGATTGATTGGTCTCAATTATACGAAGTTGGCTTTGTTCTTTGTACGGCTTAGTTCTGAGAGTATCTAAAACTGGACTAGGTCCCGGGTTTTTTTTGCATTTACGGTTTTCTCGTTAACAAAATCTTGATGTGTCATTTACTTTACTTCCGCATTATAATTGTTTAGTTATAATAAAGTAAATAACACTTGTCCCGTTAATCCAAGACACTTGATAGTGATCATATAATATATCAGTTTTATACCATAACAATTATCAAGTGTATACCTTGTTATTGTATAGTCTCTACTTTGTCCATAGACGATCACTCAAGGTATAAGACTTATAGGTTGATACGAAAATATTGTGGTGTACTTGGGTACCCTCGTCATTTCAGCATGTGATGCACTATCTTGTGCATCATTTGTTAATGACCTTTTGGCGCAAGATAGTGCATGCATCGCAGACCTTTTGACCTATATATCAAAGAGCCCTAACTTAAGGAAAAAAATTCGTCTTCTTTTTTATTTATTTGATAGCCAGGATAAAAAATATAAAAGTAACCTCTTTCCAAACTAAAAACTTTCTCCGAGTTCAGTTCTCCTTTATCCTATGACTTAAAAAAAAGTATATAAATAATACTACATACTGTCATGATTCAGAAGATAGCATTAAAAAATCTTATAGTTTTCTTAATTATATCTGGTAAAATATGTAACGACCCAAAAACCTACCTACTTCGAAATCTAAGTGAAGATTCTATATTTTAAGGCAGCAAGGACTTAAAATTTAAATATTTATTTACCATTTCTTAGTAAAGATTAACCCAAATCTGTAAGCCTGTCAAAATAAATACGTGACCGCCTCTAAGATGGCTCATTTATACCATAATGAGTTGATTTGTAAATAAAATATAAACAAGTAATAAGAATATCGATAACTAACTCACGAACAAATTCCCTCTCCGCCAAGCTTCAAATCATGAAATGGTCATAGTCATGTGCACTACTTATCTATCGAGGTAGGTATCTTTTAGAAGGCTTAACATATTATTTCTCGCATTTCTTCTTCTTCTTCTTTTCCTTTTCATCTTCGATTTTTTAGTAAAGCGATAGAAAATAAACTAGGATTTTCTTATCTTATAAGATAGAGAGTATCGAAACATGTAATTCAAGACATCAATAAATATTAGCTAACTAATTAGGAAATTAGAATTACATCCGTTGATTGTTGACTTTGAATAGTAACGACGACTCGGGTAATAGTTGAAATTACACAGTTTTTACAATTCATAAAGATAGGTCCAAGCTCGTAAAGTCCTGGAACTCACTTTAAGGATTTTGTTCATCACTCGACATTGCATTTAGAAGAGTACATTCTTTAAGTTAAGGAATAAAAATGTCATAAAAGTGCAACTTGATCAGTTGAGTAGATCAAATTGTATGAGAAAACATCAAAAATTTCATACTAGTGTTTATAGATTACAAACACTAAAGCTGAAAACAACAACTAGTTGAGAATTGTAAATAATGAATTAATGATTGAAACAGTTAATAACCACTACCAAAGCTATTCTTGGGAAGGTGAAAGAAAATAGGCTTACAGAAAAACCATCAGCTGAAGCTTCCCCATCAGCTAAAGCTCTCTCATCAGTTGAAGATATCAAATCTACCTTCATTATTGCTGTACTGGATAACGACGTTCCAAAAATTCACAAATTTTCTCTAAAACAAGATGATGTACAAAAATTGGTTAGTAGAAAGGCTCCAAAGTTCACTATTGGGGGATCTGTTGACAAAAATACAAGGAAGATTCTCCTGAATCATTTGAAAACACATGTCATATCTGAAACCAATGTTTCCAAACTGAATAAAAGTGGAGACGCATCCATTTGTGGATGGAAGGAAATTTGGTTCATGGCCCATAAAGGTTCAGATGGGTGGAAGGTATAAACTTTGTAGGCATCTGAGTAAAGATGCCTTCATAGCAGAGAGTCTAGCAACTAGGCATATAACAAACTATATAACTAGTGCTCACAAATAGTAAAAAAAAATATTTATACTTAGAGGGTGGATCCAGATATCAGTAAATTCTATACATTCGAAATGACTCCAAGAATTGTTTTCACTCCACATTGTCTTTCCTTGCATCTATAAGGTAGAAAGTTTCTTTTTTCGCTTATCCGAATTTAAGAACTGAACAAAATATTTTTTGTTAACATTGGAAGGTTGGGTTTCATTGGAATGTGAGGAAAATATCATGTTAAAAGTTTCAACCTGTAATTCAAATTGTTACTTATTGAAAGGAGAAAAATATCAAGGGAAATTCTTGTTCGGAAAGAAAAGAAAGAAGATTAGGAGACTGCTTACCCACTTCTTGGGAATAATCATAGGAATTACCTTATTAGTGAAATTGTTTTTTACTTTATGTAAATGAGTACTTAATCCCATGAACTATCTCCCTACTTAATGTTACATGCAAAAGTTTTGCTTTAATATAATGTTCACTTATGTATTTCGAAAAGTAACGTATAACGATGATATAAGTTCTTGATATCTCTGATATGTTAAAAATATAATAGAAAAATTTACAAATAAAATTTTCTACAATAATATAACAAAAGTGCTGACATCCATCATGTATCATGTAATAATACAATATTTCATCTAATAAGGCTTAATATATAGTTTTAAATTTGAACAAGTGTTCCTTTCGCATTCACTATAGAAATAATATAAACATGCAACTAATTCTGTCAATTGACATCCGTTAACTTATTGTAAAAGTGTGCAACCGCAAGCATCATGAATTCTTTTTTTTCTTTTTTCTTTTTTTTGCAACCAAACTCAACCTTTTCCCATAATCAATCACGGATATCTTCAAGCAAAACAATATTTTTTTTTTATGGTGTTATTATCTTTATTGGATTTTCTCCAGTGTTAATTTCTAGAGACCAATAAAAGTTCTAGACTACACCTTAACAAATCCTAATAAGTTTGTGTTATATGATTTAAAAAAATATATTCGCCCAGATAGTATTTTTTCCCCGTCTTTTCCACCTTCACATCTTGGTTAAACTATTCATTATCTTGTGACCTAAAAAATTATATGAATAATATTACATACTGTTGTCATTCACGTAAAATCATAAAAAATATATCTTATGCGTACTTTTGTTAATTTGATCATATAAAATCAGTAATGCCCAAAAATACTTAATTTTTGCTTACAAATCTATATGTGAGGCGCTGGTGAGTAAATACAATATAAACAAATAATACGAATATTGATCACTTACTCACGAACAAACCTGCTCCACCAGCTTTCCTAATTGTGAAACAGTCATAATGTGTACTACTTTATCGATCTCTGAAACTAGAAGTGGTAATTGAGTGAACACATCATCCTAAAGGGGTGCCCATAAGAACATAACAAATTTTCAAGTAATCAATAAAATATTTTAAAATGTTGATGAAAGCTTTATTGATAACAGATAAAAAAAAGCAAATACAACATATATTCAGATAATAATTGTATAGAAATATAAAACTTATTACCAACAAATTCGACACTCAATCATAACACTCATATAGTTGAGTAACATAATCTTTCTGAGTCGTAAGAGTGACTCTTGCAGATTCTTTAATGATCATTAAATCGCACATTCATATATATATGGTATGTAATACATGTAATTTTCATACGATACATGCTCAAATATGTGTTATTTAAATGAGATGAAGTTTCATCTCAAGCGTATGTTGCGCGTTCATGGCATGCTAGCCCACTAAAGATGTTGCACCATCATACATTGAACCTAGAACTGCTCCATAGTTTGGAGGGGGTTTACACATTTGGACAACCTAGGGTTGGCGATGATAAACTTGCAGAGTTCATGGAAGAACAAATTCATTTGCATAAAGTGAAGTTTGCAAGATATGTATACAGTCATGACATGGTTCCTCGACTGCCACATGATGATAAGACTCTCATGTTTAAGCACTTTGGAACGTGTATTTACTATGAATGATTCTACAAAGGAAAGGTAAAAACACGTACATATTTTCATCTATTTATTTTTAGTTGAGGTTCCTGCTAGGTAAGACTAAATCGATAAGTGTTTTTGGCCATGTGAAATACTGATCGTTAAAGAAGAACCAAACAAGAATTACTTCAAGACGAAGTGGTTTATACCAAAGATAACGAATTCCTTTATAGAAATGGTTAGGAGCTTCCGTCTTCGGCATCAATATGGATAGGAATACGACGAAGGTTGGTTCTTACTAATGTTTATAACAATTGGGCTTGCAATTCCTGGAATTTCAGCACATATGCCTCAAGATTATGTTAATTGTACTCGAGTTGGATCTTTAGAAACATTACTGCCAGATGCCAGTTCTGGATCTCGACCGTCACAAATCATCATCCTCAACTAGTGGTACTCATACTGAGACATCATCTCTCAAATTGAAAGTAAATATTACCACTAGTGTAGAATATTGTGATTGATCTACAATCATTTAGTTTGTTGTATAGAATTCAGTGATTCGTTGTTTCAATTTATTTTATTTTGCATGTAATAAATGTCTTTATCGCAAGGGGTGCATTTGAAATTCATATTATATTATTGTGGGTTCTAGTGTTGCCTGGAAAAAAAGAAGAAGCTACATGTAACATAAGGATAAATAATTACCAAAGGTTGATCTGCATGGCTTCGGATCACCTGTCCGAAGCAACATTCTCAGTTTGTTTCCCGCTTCACATAGACTAATTCAGATAGTAGAAACCACTATTCTAGCTGAGGGTAAATTTTTGATGAAGGACATAATTTGATATGTGCATGTGGGATTAATACTAATATGCCATTTGTCATTTTTTAACCGTTTTTGTTAAATCCAAATTTTGATTTTGTACTCCAATATCACCCTTCCTTAAATCTGGTAAATTCCACATTGGTTATCTATACCTAATTTAGATATCCATGATATACTAACTTCCCTAAATTTATGTTATTTTCTAGCTGAAAATAGCACGAAGGAATCATAATTTGACAGAAAAAATCTCATAGAATAATATCTGATATTTTATTATTTTTATTAAATTTACGATACGTAAAATCACGTAGCAGTAACATTATTCTTTTATCTATAACATTGGTTCTTCAGCTAGAGGTGACTTCTTTGATCTAAAATACACCAATTAATGTTTGATTAGCAATAGAACATATAATAACCTAGCAGTTAGCATGTATGATTTGGATTTGGTATTACGTGACAATATACTGAGTTACAAATCAGTGAAATGCTTGGGCATGTAACAATAAGGTTCATCAATTGGTTAAAAATGATTAAAAGAAGAGGAAGAAAAACGAACAACGAATATTAATTTAGGAATAACGAATATTTAGGAAAACTCTAGGTTAGGGAACAACTTCAATTTATGAGAATTAATATATCTAAAAATCAGCCAAAAGATAATTAACAGAATCTATAACATTCATTGAAGGGTAAATTAGGAGTAGAAAAATAACATCTTAGTTCAACAAAGAATCGGTTAAAAGAATTACAAATGAATTTTTCTTATTCGTCCCACATGCACACATCAAAATATGTCCCTCCTCTCGGTCACAAACATCAGCATCAATAAGTAAAATTTGTACGGACGTATTATTTCTTTAACTAGAGTGAAAATCGACATTAGTTTGGAATTTTATCCATCTGTTAATGGTGTATCATGTATATCATGTGGAGTCATAGGAAGTGTAAGTGGGTGTGATGTACGTGTTTGAGTCAATAAGTGCGCGAATTTATGATGAGTTGAGCATGTTGTAGCTCATTCCGTGCTTGATGAAAAAATGGATTTTAGATTCTCAGTTCTGTCATCAGCCTCGCACGTCCATCCTTAGGCATTTTACTCTAAATTTCATATTCATTTTAGATCCAATGATGATTTATGTTTCATCTACTTTTAACAATGATTTTGGTATTCCCGGTTTGGTTCTTGAAGATTTAGTTCCTTAAACAAATCCAATGGGGTATACAAATGGGCAAGTTTGTAATTTGCACCCCATAGTGGATAAGGCAAATGGTTGGTCAAACTGGATATGTAAAGGCACAGATTTGAGACTTTTTCCTTCTTGTCTCAAGTTTAGTTGATTGGTTGAACCTCATTCGGTCGGTTTATTCTAGGTCGAGACTTGCTTTAGGTTGAGATGATCGGCCTATCTTAAACCAATAACGACTAGTTCATCCAACGGTTATAATCTCATCATCTATAAATTCAAATATTTTCACTTTCAAAATCACACATTCTCTACATTTTACACCCATAATTTCCGACCAATGGCTCAATTGTATATTAATCCTGCAAATTTTACCGTAGATGAAGATTTATCTCTATGTAGAAGTTATGTAGTATGTTTATCCAACTAAGGGTGCAGAACGATGCTAAATTATATGGTTTAGTGAGTGTGAGTTAAAGGAGTATGATTTATGAAAACTTTGACATTGGTAACCCGAATAGCCTTAATATAGCTGCGCTATTCTGTCGATTTGGAACTATAAGAAAACAAATTATAAATTTTATAGCTTTAGTTCGGGTTGGCAATCGATATTGATTTTAGGGATGAAACTAACTTTGAAGTTGTATTACAAGCTCGAGAAGAATTGCGAAGATGGAAAGGGAAATTTTTTGTTTTCAAAACCCATTACGCTATCCTTAAGGAGTTTTTGATAACTCATATGGTATGTTAGAGAACACACATACTAGTCGAGCAAAAGGTTATAAAGGTTAATTAAGTGTAAACTTAAAGTTAATATTATGTTCCAGTTTAAATGGATTAGTTTTAATTAAATGTACCAATTTACACACAAAAACTTAATCTAAGTTTCAATTACAAACATTAGATTAAACTTCATTAGCTTACATAAGCATAATTATAACTATTCTGCTCCACTCCAGTTTTCATTATACGTGCCCCTTGCATCATACTTTCATATCCTTGAGATCCTGTAGCTTAAGTTACTTCACCTTGATTTCCAAACCATTGATTTAGTATTTGAGTTTTAGAGCCGTCGGGATCAATCGATCTTCTATAATCTTGGCAACCTTGAAGATTTTGTTGAATGCCTTGACGATATGGAGATAATTATTGCACTCGAGGATAGCGTTCTCTTTGCATAATGTTGGATTGTGAGTTTTCCACTATATCTTGGGATGTCGGAGTTCCAGTATAGATTGTATTAGAGCACTGCTCGGTCGAACTCGCAAGCATTGCTATCTCAAGCTTGTTTGTCAAGTTTAGTTGTCAAAACTATAAGTCTTGATTTCTAGCCTACTTATAGCTAAGTCTCGGATTAGGATAGAAAGTGTAGTTGAGCTTTAGACTTCACGGCGTTCATCGATTGAAGATGAAGAACTACTAAGGGGATCTTGTGTAACTTCATCAACAAAAGATATGTGGAGACTTGAACTCATCTATCACTCAAAAGTCTATCTACTCTATTTCCTATTTGAGACAAAAGTCGTATAGTTATATAGACTTCGATTATACACATTTGATATTTCGAGCTGAGCTTAACTCGCTTACATATTTCTCGAAATATGTGTTAGTAAGCTTTCGCTTTAACAAAGTTCATCATATATTCTTGACGAAAGTCAAAATATGATCATGTGAAAATCGCCTGGTATGCTTACCCGTAACAATTAACTATATCTTTTTCAGGTATGGTTACCCATATCTAAATGAAGTCACTTTTCTTTTGTATGTAACAAGCTAATTTCGATCTAACGGTTGAGAGATATTAGCTTGAGTCTAATAAGATTTTCATCTAACGGTGAATATTGAATGCTTTGTTACCAATGTAACATTGATTGCAAACCCTGATTTGAAGACTATATAAGGGAGAACTCTAGCAACTGGGAAACCTAATCCCCACACCTCCTGTGTGATACTAGTTGAGATTAGAGTCGATTCTCCTTTAACCTAGGTTTTTCTAAAACCATTATAGGCTAACGACTTAAAGACTTCATTGGGGTTGTGAAGCCAGACCCAACTATTTTCTATGTAGTTGGGTGTTCTGATCTTGCTTTATTTTATCATATTGAATACTATCTTCTCTAAGATTTGCTCGAGATTTAATCTCCGATAGGCAAGATAAAAAGTAGTCACAAACATCTTCGTCTCATCGTTTGTGATTCTACAATATCTTGTTTCGCTACCTTAGGATTAAGATTATTATGAGGTGATTGATATTACTAGGATGTTCTTTGGGAATATAAGTCCAGTGTATCACTTGGTTCTTGTTCACCTTGATCCATAAAAAGACGGACCAAAACTCATAGGTATTTCCGTGGTAGACAGATTTATCTATTCAATAAACTTTTCTGTGTGAGACAGATTGGTTTATCACGTCTTCGAATTTAGGTCGTAGCAACTCTTAGTTGTGGGTGAGATCAGCTAAGGGAATCAAGTGCATAGAGTCTTGCTGGGATTCAGAGGTTTAAGGAATGTGACTGTACCTTGATCAGTGTGAGATTGGTTAGGGCTCAACTACATTCCAGTCTGAAGTTAACTTGGAGTAGGCTAGTGTCTGTAGCGGCTTAATACAATGTGGTGTTCAAATATGGACTAGGTCCCGGGGTTTTTCTGCATTTGCGGTTTCCTCGTTAACAAAATTTCTGGCGTCTGTGTTATTTCTTTTCCGTATTATATTTTCTATATAATTGAAATATCACAGGTTGCGCGTAGCTCAATCAATTAGATAATCCAACCTTTGGTTGTTGATATGAATTAACTGACACTTTAGCATTGGTATTTGGTACCATTCAAGTTGTTTCACATAATAATCAGGCTCGCGGATTTCTATCTATTTGATTTGCCGACTACATTGTGAAACAAAGATACAACTATTGGATATATTTCCATTGATTGAGTCTGACTGTCTAGTTGATCTCTTGGAATTATATTGGAGGTTGTCCATATAGATTACCTGAACAAAATATTGGGTGAGGTCGTTAGACCCCCCTCTTTTTCAATTGGTATCAGAGCAGGCAAACACGTTTAAGACCATATAAGTCTGTGTTTGTAGCGATCTGACTCTATGGACAGTTGTGCTATTTCTGATAAACACATCACCAGAAATAAAAGTTCTGTTTCCATAAAATTTATTAAAGAGAAGGATTTGTCAATCTCGAATTTAGATGAACATTGTGTTCCAACGAAACAGGCTTGCACTGATTAGTGTTACCCCGATTACCTTTCAAACGAGTCTGACTCTGTTGAAAAAAGGGAAGCAGCCAAAGAAAGTGAAATGATTCTAAAACTTGTTAGAATCCAGGCTGATAAAAACAATCGGTTGAAACACAAAATTAATGTTCTCATTGGTAAAGGGATCGTGTTCTTCAAATTAAGGCTCTTCATGAGGCCAAACTCAAGGAGAATGCATTGGAAATTGAACATCTATTGAGTAAACTCTCTATTCAATGTAAAGGATGTTCTAAAGAGTCCACTATACCAATCACTTCTGTCTCAACTATGAATTAAGTTCCAGGAGTTAAGCCACATTCTCTTCCTATTGGAATAGATGTGCCTGTATCTTCCTCAAATCAAGGAACCACCATATCCCTTGGAAGGAAGAAATCTCCTAACGATGGTGTCAAGTCTATGTGTCTCTTTTGTGACTCAAAAGAGCATAATGAACAGAAGAGCAAATCTAGGTTGAATGACAACTATATTGTTCGACTTCAAAACACCTTGGATTTAATTCTTGAAGGTCTAACTGACATTCGTATGTCTAAACCAATCGGTTTTTGCACTTTCCCTGAGAATCCTTCCAGGAAAGTTAATACAATTTGTTCCGCAATTGTTCATACTGGTAAAAGTAATCTTAACACAAATCGTCCAAGAAGGTTTCAAAGTGGATCTTCTTCGGTTAAAAATGGAGATGCGTTTGTTCTTGATGTGAATAAGGTATCAGAAGAAGGAAGCAAAAATGGAGATGTGAACGACAGTCTAAATCTGATAATTGAAGGATACAAAGAGCTTATAAACAGGCTAGCTGTCAAATTCCTCTAGTCAAAAACCATCAGGTAAGAATCCATAATATACGTCTTATTTTGATGATAGTATGTTTTATGATAACTTTTCACATCAAAAAAATTTTCCTCGAAAAATAAAGAAAAAGAGATGTAACTGTGAACAACATTCACTTGATGAGCGCAAATCTCATACTTGTGCTAACTAATCACAAGGTTGAAACCTCATTCACAAAAATCCTAATTGAGTGAGATATGATCAGGAATACTTTGTGGCAAAATGTTCTCTGAATGGTTGAGCTATTTTCTTGTCGTTCTTAGCTGGATTATCGGTTGCAGACATTTTTGCACAAGTATCTTTTTTTTGTTGATTTTTGTTCTTGTGATTTTTTTTATTAGCTTTATTTCCCTCCCCATAAATTTTTAATGGGTTAAAATGCTACTCTTATGCTCTAAATTTTCCTCTTGGGAGAATATAAAATTTATTGAGCTAAGATTTGTGAAAATATTCACTTAGCAATATTTTGATATGCAAACAGTTTTCCTGGTTTGCCTTTCCAGTAGTTTTTGTGTTTTTCGTTTGTGGGTCAAGACTGTGTTCGTACAGGTACCCATGTTACTCTTCACAAACCAACTATAGAAACCCTAAAATTTCCCTAAAACCGTTTATATAACTTTCCT
This sequence comes from Papaver atlanticum, assembly GCA_023531105.1. NCBI lineage: Eukaryota > Viridiplantae > Streptophyta > Magnoliopsida > Ranunculales > Papaveraceae > Papaver > Papaver atlanticum. The sequence goes on from JAJJMB010000931.1 coordinate 1,177,102, forward strand.
TTTAAGATTGAGTTATCTCATTCAAGGGTTTTTTCTTATCAAGAATGTCTTCTCCTCCTTGTTCTTGGGATTTGCCAGAAGACTTTGTTGATAATGCAATATATTTCGGTTTCGATGGGAAGAAGAAAAGAAACATTGTAGATACTGATGAACTCAATTCTAATGTATCATGCTATTACGCGTATACTCATCAAGATGTTGAAAAGGTTGAGATGGTCTCTGCTAAAGTGGTTCATGATTTTCTCAAATACATTAAGAAGGCAAAACTGCAGCTCATTGATACTATGAAAGGTCTTGATGTGTTACGAACTGAGTTAAAAAAGGTTAACTCTGACCTTGTTCTCATGAAAACACATGTGAAAGATCTTATCAATGAGGATATCTTCTCCGAAGAAGCGGTTGATGCTGTCAATCACAAGCTCAAAGGCCTTGAAACCCGTGAAGTTTCCGAACGTGAACTTTGAATTAGCTTGTGATCGGTCTTTGTTTATAGAGTTGCTTTGTTTTTTTTAGGAAACTTCTTATGAAAATTTATTTTTGTGATTTAAGAAGGATAACTTGGGTTTGGAATAGCCTATATTGTGAGTACACATAGCTATTGCCAACGATTTTCATCTTGCAATGTATTTAGGTTTATTTATTTAAATTCTAAAGTTTATTTGGAAGATGATTTTGCAGTATTAATCTTTATTGGTTTTATATATTGCAAAAAATGTTATGGGATATATGTGTTTACGTTCGTGAAATATGTTTGTCCCTTATATGTCAAAAGTTAAGTCTATTTATATGTCATTATGCAAATATCGATGGAAAATAGAATGAACTTTTGATAACAAAGATTAAGTCTATGGAATCATTATGCAAATATTGATGAAAATAGAATGAATCTTTGTATATTCCGCATTATTGATCTTACCCTGATCCACTTCTATGTGAAAGTACTGTGCGGCTTCGTAAGTTCTCTTATGTTGAGCATTTCATATTAAATCAATCATTGAGGTTCCTTTGTGGTTAATTTAATTGAGTTTTCAGGATACAAATTCATGTTTCATGTGATTTGTTAATGTCCAAAGAAATCCTTCTTTTCTTGTAAAAGTAAGGTCGATCTTGTTGTTCTTTCGGGAATGACATTTTATGGGGGAGAGTTCTTAATTGAACTTGTGCTTAATTTCCAAATCTTTATAGGGAGTGCGGCTGTGGAATATTGTAGGAGTTTTCTTGTATCTTTATAAACTCCTTGATGAATACACTAAGTTTCGACTAAGTGAAATCATCGAAACAAAGTTGATATGTTTTCTTTTAGTCATGAAGTATCTCTATGAGAATTTCATTATGATCCCGCTAGTTTTCGTACCTTTGCCAATTTATATTGACAAAAAGGGGGAGAATTACTGTGTAGTTCGCACTAAAAATACATATGGTTTATGAAACATTATGTAAAAGGGAGTGGTTTTCATTATGAGATGAAATATTGACTAAGGGGGAGTGATACATATCACCATAGTATTATTATCAAAGTTGTGATACAATTGAACTTTGATGCTGTGTAATAATACTATGACACTGTATAACAATAATTGAGAACATCTGTTTTCTTATCGTTATGGCTACGGATCTTCAACAACTATGATGCTGAGTTGAACACGTTCAGAATCACTGGAGTACTTGGAAGTGACGAAGATTTCGAGTAATGTTGAAGAACCAAGGAAATCAAGCATTTGGATAAGAAGCTACAAAGTTTATTTATTTTGTAATCCATATGTGTTGATAGTTTTGTCACTAAAATTGACAAAGGGGGAGATTGTTAGAGCACTGCTCAGTTGAACTCGCAAGCGTTTCTATCTCAAGCTTGTTTGTCAAGTTTAGTTGTCAAAACTATAAGTCTTGATTTCTAGTCTACTTATAGCTATGTCTCGGATTAGGATAGAATGTGTAGTTGAGCTTTAGACTTCAAGGCGTTCATCGATTGAAGACGAAGAACTACTAAGGGGAGCTTGTGGAACTTCATCAACAAAAGGTATGTGGAGACTTGAACTCATCTATCACTCAGAAGTCTATTTCTATTCTATCTCCTATTTGAGATAAAAGTCGTATAACTATATAGACTTCGATTATACACATTTGATATTTCAAGCTGAGTTTAACTCGCTTACATATTTCTCGAAATATGTGTTAGTAAGCTTTCGCTTTAACCAAGTTCATCTTATATTCTTGACGAAAGTCAAAATATGATCATGTGAAAATCGCCTGGTATGCATACCCATAACAATTAACCATATGTTTTTCAGGTACGGTTACCCATATCTAAATGAAGTCACTTTTCGTTTGTGTGTAACAAGATAAGTTCGATCTAACGGTTGAAAGATATTAGCTTGAGTCTAATAAGATTTTCATCTAACGGTGAATATTGAATGCTTTGTTAACAAGGTAACATTAATTGCAAACCCTGATTTGAAGACTATATAAGGGAGAACTCTAGCAACTGGGAAACCTAATCCCCACACCTCATGTGTGATACTAGTTGCGACTAGAGTCGATTATCCATTAACCTAGGTTTTTCTAAAACCATTATAGGTTAACGACTTAAAGACTTCATTGGGATTGTGAAGCCAGACCCAACTATTTTCTCTGTAGTTGCGTTTTCTGATCTTGCTTTATTCTATCGTATTGAGTACTATCTTCTCTAAGATTTTCTCGAGATTTAATCTCTGATAGGTAAGATAAAAAATAGTCACAAACATCTTCGTCTCATCGTTTGTGATTCCACAATATCTTGTTTCGCTACCATACGATTAAGATTATTATTGTGAGGTGATTGATATTACTAGGCTGTTCTTCGGGAATATAAGTCCGGTCTATCAATTGGTTCTTGTTCACCTTGATTTATCAAAAGACAGAACAAAACTCATAGGTATTTCCGTGGTAGACAGATTTATCTATTCAATAGACTTTTCTGTGTGAGACAGATTGGTTTATCAAGTCTTCGACTTTCGATCGTAACAACTATTAGTTGTGGGTGAGATCAGCTAAGGGAATCAAGTGCGTAGAGTCCTGATGGGATTCATAGGCGTAAGGAACGCGACTGTACCTTGATCAGTGTGAGATTGGTTAGGGCTCAACTACATTCTAGTCCGAATTTAACTTGGAGTAGGCTAGTGTCTGTAGCGGCTTAATACAGCGTGGTGTTCAAATCTAGACTAGGTCCCGGGTTTTTTCTGCATTTGCGATTTCCTCGTTAACAAAATTTCTGGTGTCTGTGTTATTTCTTTTCCACATTATATTTTCTATATAAATTAAATATCACAAGTTGTGTGTAGCTCAATCAATTAGATAATCCAACCTTTGGTTGTTGATATAAATTGATTGACACTTGAACATTGGTTTTTGGTACCGTTCAAGTTGTTTCACATAATAATCAGGCTCGCGGATTTCTATCTGTTTGATTTGCTGATTACATTGTGAAACAGAGATACAACTCTTGGATGTATTTCCATGGATTGAGTCTGACTGTCTAGTTTATTCTCTTGGAATTATAGTGGAGGTTGTCCATACAGATTTCCTAAATGAAATATTGGGTTAGTTTGTTAGACCCCCGCTTTTTCAGATTGTAAAATTAGGACCGAAGCCCGTGCTCTCTGACATCCTGCATATCTCATGTTGGTAGAGATTCCTAGTTTCCATATCTCTTGACTCCATTTCAATCAATCGTTACACCAATTGTTCATGACTGGTGTTCCTGTATAATTGGAAGTATCTGATACTCTCCAGTGAGAGTAAAAGAGTCTGGCTTCCACCTTAATGTTGGCAAACCATACACAGCCAATAAAAAAGAATGTCCAGAAGGTCCTCTTGAAGGTGCCAATGAAGAAGAATCTCTTGCTGAAGGATATGTGATGAAATATGAAATCACCGATAGTGGATGTGTTGGACAGGGCATTTTCGGTGATGCGGTACCCATTGTGGCAAAATCCGGCCCATATATTTTTGACGGATTATCGGCTCTATAAACAAATTCTACCATTTGTTGTATTGGACTTCGTCACAAGGGGTGATTGATATTCATATACCTATTGCATCCTTTTTTCTTTAGTCTTGTGTATTCCAATCCAAGGATGGTGACTAGAGGTCGAGGCTTTTTTGGCTTTCCAACTGCACCAACTAACTGCCTAGAACATCTTTCCCCAAAGTAATAAACATTGAGGTTCCTTACAGGACTATATAGCACAAAGCGCTGGAGTGAAAAGTCTTTGATACTTGGGGCATCTTCATGAATTATCTCCTCAAACTTCTTATACAACATCGAAATAGCAATATGTTTGTTCCTAATAGTGTATTGGTATCTCCGCACATATGAATTATTTACCTCTACAATGTTTTGGTTTTTATACCAATTACTAGCATCATAGCTTACTATAATTGAGAAATATTGTTTTTTTTAGATTGAAAAAGTTTGTACACCAACACCAAAATAAACATCATACAATTAGTTTTACTTACTATTTTTTTTTAACTAATATAAAGTGAAAGAATCGTATCGTCATATTTACCTCAAAAATTCCAAACAGACCCTCGATACTTAACAAACCAAATGATGGGACTTCGAGACACGTGTACTACTCGGATAAGATAATGAACCCACAACCATAAATGGTAGCAAACTCATATCTCAGAAAGTATATAACCATCCTACTTGAGAACTGGTATTTGAGGTGGGGAAAAAACAAGAACCAAGTAACCATAAGATAAATACCTTGGCGAATTTTGTATCCCTTTGAGAGTCATATGTTTCTGAATCATTCTCATTATTGTGTAGTTTGTGGTATAAAAGTGTCTTTAAACCAGAATTAGGAATTCCACTACCTCTTAAGTTCTTATGAATCGCCTCTATTGTTAAGCAAAAGTATAGTTCACTATATATCTTTTCTTCTGCAATCCATTGTAAATCTTATATTTTGTTTTGGCGGGAAACCCGTTGCAACTCTCAAAGTATGTTAGACTAAAAATAACCCTTGCCGTAACGGCACTGGTTTGATCGTGTTTTCTTCGTGTTGAAGAAAATATTTGTCGCGCCTAATTATGAGAAAGTTATCGTGCAGATCTAATATTCATATATACACACTAAAATCAACCCATTTACATTACTGAAAAAGCGACAACCCGGTGCTTAACATATACATAAGATTGTATAAAGTTATACGAATTACAACTGACCAAAGATACTTAGGTGGAAAATCCCCGACAACAACAACAACCAAAACCATCTAAAGTTGTTCATGATCGGATTACTAAAAAATTTCATGATCGGATTACTCCCAAATCAACCGGGAACTCACTCAAAACACCAATAGCCGTATACTAAATATTTCATGATCGGATTACTCCCAATTCAACCGGGAACTCACTTAAAGTACCAATATCCGTAAGGTATAATGCAATCGTAATATCTTCGTAGCCTTTATAATTCCACAAACAATAGACAAAGTTAAGACAATGCAATTATTACAAACCCTAAGACGTAGAACGACACAAAAAGAGCAAAACCTTTAATATTTTTGACCAAAAATGTAAACTTACAATCTAGTGGATGGTTTTCATCACATCAATTTTTTTTAACATATAGGTTAGTAAAGTCCGATGCATAATCCAAGTTTCAGCAAAGAATGATGGATGTTAAAAATGAAAAGAAACTAATGGAAAGAAAATACACATAATTCATTTTTTAAAATGATAGGAGATTACTATCTAAAACTTTGTATCTTCATTTATTTTTACTCTCTATAAGATCCACACAGTAATGATGATTATCTTATTTCGTTTTAATTAAGAACACACTTTCATTAATAATACATTAGAGAAAATGATTACATAAGAAGCTATCAACAAAACTAATATGCTTCAAAAAAAAAAAAAAAACTCCATTTTGAAGTTCTTGCAATAGTTTAATGCAAAGAGACTGATAACAAAAGTTTCAGCATTTTGGATTGTCCCACAAAAAGATCGTAATATCTTGGAACCTGAAAAATACAGAAGCAATCCAATCAAACTTAGCATATTATACATATAGGGAGAAAATAAGAGAGCTTTAATTAGCCGGAATAAATGAAAAATATACAATGTGAAGAAAAACAAAAGGGGTACATGAAACTGATTTCTCTCTTAATTAGAGTTAAGTTTTGCATTAGACTTGAACACAGATAGGTAATACTTTTTTTTTCCAAAACCTTACTCCATAACATAGCATAAACAAAAATCCTTACACATCTTTTGAGAAATAGATTATAAACAAAATACAATCCATCAAGTGTCTGAGAAAGCTATCTACCCGGGTAAAAAATTCATGAAAGAAAGAAAAACATCAAAAAAAAAAAACATTAACAGAGAATTCAACAGTCATGAATAAATAAACACAAATCGCATATTACCGTGAAAGAAGCATCCACTTGCAAACTTATAATTAAACATATAAACCCCTGACTCGATCAATAATGTCTGTCTCTCCATTTCATTAACTATCAAAACCCAACGAAAAATGTTATTCGGATATCAATGGATTGAAATATTTACCGGGATAAGTGGATTGAGATTTCTATAGATTTTTAAAGATAACTGTATTGTGACCATAACAGACAATCACTGAGAATAAAAAAAATCACACATAGATATACTATCGAATGAATCAATAATACGAATCCCTCAAGTACAAAGTTACTCACCTTTAGAACAACAATTGTCTTCCTTAAAACTTCAAATTGTCAAAGGCTTCATGATTTGATGCATACGAATGAAAGATATTCTAAAATTTTGATGAAAGAGATATATCTTATATATTAATGGTAGATTTTCTCATTTTATATTTGAAGGCTCTTCATATTTTGCACCCAACAAAATAAGTTTTCGTGAAGAAACAGAGCAAAAATAATATCTAACTTGAGAGTAATAATCATGTCAAGAAGATACATGTGTATCGTCCTCTCTTCGAGAACTAGTGATCCTCAAGAGGGATTGAGGATAGAACTGTACTTTAGGTTGGAATACTAATTTAAGGCAGTAACCTAGATAAGGAAATATTCTGAGATATATAAATATTCCTAAATAAGGAATATTCCTAGACAAGGTAATATTTCTAGATAAGGAAATATACCTAGAAAAGGAATTATTCCTAGATAAGGAAAAAGATTCCTAGAAGGTTTGGGAAACCGTGAAAGCTATAAATAGAGATGTTTAGCTCATAGCTAAGGACATCTAGAGTGTGGTTTGTGATACAGACACACTTAGATCGAAATAGTGTGGTTTTGTGAGACAAACATACCTAGAAAGGGAGGTTTGTGAGACAAATCACCTAGAGAAAAGTTTGTGAGGCAATACTATATATTATTGTAAAAGCAAGCTTAGCAAAACAGTTTAAGATTATTTACTGTTTAGAGAGATTGTGAACGTAACATTAAGAGAATTGTAATAGTTTTCTTGTTCATAATCAAGAGAAGATATTTTTTTCGAATCTGGTTTCTAATGTGTTATGTTTTATAGTTGTAGTCTATTATTATTCTGAATTCCGCCTCTATAATAATAATCACCAAGGTACAGAGGTCATACGTATCACAAGATCCCATTTATTTGGACGTTTCACCATGAATGATTTTTAATGATTCTAATGGGATGCATTTCTTTTTGAAAAATAAATAGATGCATTCAATTGAATGAGCTTTGAATTTATTATCTGATTTTTTCAATCTTCAATTGAATGAGCTTTGCAAAATAGTCACCAAGGTACAAAGATCATAGTCTTAACTTTTTTGTATCACTTTTACCATTAATTTGCATTAATTGGGCTTCCACTCATAATTTTTTTTAGAATTTAGTTATGAATGTAAATCCAATTAATACAAATTCATAATGAGGAATGTTACGAATCATATATCCGTCTGATGTCTATTGTTAGGATGAGACTGGGATGGTTAGATCATTTGTTTGTCGACTCTCAAAATGTTATCCGATCGTCCAAGGCTCAAAAACCCTTATGTTTTGTATTATAGATGGCAACACGTCAACAGCAATCCGTATGACTCAATTGTATTTTTACACAATCTTTCATTTCTAATCCCTATGGCATTGCCACCGCCTAAATAAACCTTGAGAATTGAACTGCAAATCCCAACACAAGTCCTTTTAAATCCCAAATTTTGAAAAGAAAACTAATTGGGGTTTACTCAATAAATGCTTTTACATATTTGTAAAGATTTAAAACGAGTCATGGAAATTAATAACTTTGTGAGAGTTCTACAGGATTTGGTAAAACCTTGCGGAGTTATGCAAAATTATTTAGTGTCTTACATATAATTGTAGAATCCTGAAGGGCTGTAAAAAAAAATTTGTATAGAAATCTGCATGAGAAATACAAATACGTAAATTATCATAGTTTATTTATTATACTAACTTCAACTAATTAGTTAATTACTAAACTATTAGTGTACATACAACATCCTTCTTTAGTTTAACAAAATACAATAAATAGTAAAAATAAAATATATATTTACACATAATAATTAAAATAAAAAAAATGTTTGAAAGAGATTTTTATTAAAATAAATGTTATTATTAATCATATCTTGGAGTTATCATATGGGTTTTATAAATTGTTGTTGATGGGGAAAAACGATTTGTTGTTTTTTCAGGAAGTGGAGAGACGACCGTGCGGAGGAAGACTCCTCAACCGAGAAAACTTCCTAACCTTGAACAGATGCACTGCACGGGAGTGCTTTGGGTTCGAGAGATCAATCTGTAGGACTCCGGCCTAAACCAAGAAATGGTCGTTCTAGAGTCAATTTGGTCACAAAGAGGGAAGATGGTTGATCTGTAGGAGGGAAGCTGAAAAGTATGTGAGATCAATAGTGATCAAGGATTGTGAATGTGTTGTGGATTTCGGCAAATGAACTGCTAGGTTCAAATAAGTTTGAATTCTGCTCTGTTGAGAGTGATTGTTGATATGAGAATTGTTGTGTAATTCCAGTATATCTGTCATGTTAATCATGAATTCAGAGAACTTATTTATATAGCTAGAACGTAGACACGTTGATCTCTAGTAAGTGTGACGGTTGTTTGAGTGAAAGAGTGGGAAAATGGGAGATCGTGGTTAACCAGTTCCATGTCGTGCGGAGACTGGGTTGATCGTCCACCTACTGCTTTGCTAACTACCTCAACCGCTTGCACGACTTACCCACATTTCTAATCGTAGATGAACACACGTGCCGTAGGCAGCCAGACCAAAACCTTAATTAATATCCCCCCATGTGACATGATTGATGTCTCATGATTTGTGGAGTCAGCAAGGCAGACGTGTATTTAATTAGTCGGTTGTTGACTTGATTAGACGATGAGTCCAAGTATCGTTCAGTCGAGCATGATTGCTGAATGCTCTATGATTCATGGATTGAACATGTTTGCTGGGACGTATAGTTCTCGAATAGATGTTGATAATTGGATCAACGTGACAAATATTGATAGTCTGAGCAAATATTGCTCGTCTGATGAATTGTTGAATTACTGAACATTGATAGCAATATTCCTGAGCAAATATTGCTCATTTGATGAATTACTGAATATTGATAGTTGAATCAATATTCCTCGTCTGAGCAAATATTGCTCGTGTGAGCAAATATTTATCATTTGATGAATTACTGAATATTGATAGTTGAATCAATATTCCTCGTCTGAGCAAATATTGCTCGTTTGATGAATTACTGAATATTGATAGTTGAATCAATATTCCTCATCTGAGCAAATATTGCTCATTTGATGAATTATTGGTAGCATGACCAAATAAAATATTAATTAAATATTGGTAGCTGGACCAATTATTGGTGGATCAACATATAATTATTGGTGTTTGAACTTGCTCAGAATTGTGATTTGCAGAGCATTCAGTCCGAAACCCTAATTTTGATCGATTGCTGTTCAATTGATGATTTACTAAAAATAATTCACTGAGTGAAGGAGGGACCGGATACATGGGATGATGGCCGACCATGTAGGGCCCAGGTGCTCGACTGAGCATACACCAAAGTCCTTTGTTGACCAGTTGGTGAAAGGATGATCAAATGCTGGTTTAATCATTTATTAAAATAGTACTCGTCTGAGCGTTAAGTAATAAAACCTAATTATGGAGAGATGAGGACCGACCAAGGGGTCATGGGATCGGCCCTTGGTGGTCGTGGAACCAGCTGGTGGTCGATTAAGCAATTTCCAAGTTGGTTGGAGAGAGTTTGGACGCAATATGAACTGTTGAGAGCTAATTAGGTCAAAAATATGAAAAAGTGTGGGACCGGCTCCTTGCAAGCCTAAGGGCCGGCCTTGGTCGGTCAAGGTGGCATGCCCGTGTCACCATACTGCACGTGTCTCAGTTCTGAGAGTTTTTGGTATTTTCTGGTGCGCGTTTGAGCAATATTTTGGATTTTCAGAAGAGTTTGATCTTGACTGAAACTCTCAATTTTGCTCGAATGAACAAGTAGAACTTTGCTCGTGCGGCCAGTATTTTGAGAATATTAAAATAATAATATTTTAATTTTTGACGTGATAATCCTAGTCGGTCATGTGACAATTTCACTTTTTCATGGTTTGAGCAATATTTGAGAAAATATTGAAAAAATAGGGTTTTTGCTCAAACGCTGGAGTTTCATGAGATGAAGGAAATAATAACATGAGAAAATAAGGAATTGTAAGGTGTGGGACCGGTCACGGCTAGGGCATGGCCGGCCGGCTAGGTGGCCCGGTCCCGTGACACCTTTCCCTATTTGTTTACTATTTTTCATCGTTTGAAGGAAAATATGGAGAAACTAAGAGTTTTGCTTAGACGATGGAGTTTGCTCAAATGAGATGGGGAAAAAATAACAAAATAATATAAAATAATGGAAAGAGGTGCGGGACCGGCCACGGCGGCATGAGCGGCCGGCCGATGGGCCCGGCCTCTTAGGTGCCTCTTTATTATTTTATTGATATTATTTTCCTCCCTATTTTGCATAGGTTTCCTCGTTTGTCCATATTTTCGAATACTCGTTCGTGTATTCGTGTGCTCGTTTGTGCATTATTACTAAATACACTCGCACCATTTACTCGGGGCTTACTCAATGGTGGAACAGATGCCCGATCAGTGAATATTTATTATTAATTCATGAAATTCAGCTGAGAATAATCCATGAAATGGAGTAATAAAAATTATATGAGTATTTATTACTAATTCATGAAACTCAGCTGAGAATAATTCATGAAACGGAGTAATAAAATGAGTTGAGTATCTATTACTAATCCATGGAATCCAGCTAAGGATCAACCATGAAACAGAGTAATGAGATATAATAGATTATTTTCTAGGAATCCAGTTGATGAATGACACGCTAGAATTAATCTATTTGCAGAATTGAGATATGAGATAATTGAAGCATCATACTCATTCTGAGGGGGTGTATAGTCAGGGAACAACGAATAGCGTGACATCCTGAAGGCGTTAGGCTCTATACTAGCATACAATATGTCTAGGAGCCACCCAATCATTAAGAGATTCTATACACGGTCTCTCTACGTAGTCAGGGAACAACGAGCAGCGTGATGTCCTGAAGGCGTTAGGCTTTATACTAGCATGCAATATGTCTAGGAGCCTCCCAATCATTTTGATTCTATGTAGAGGTGATGATGAAATGTGTAAAGCATCGAAAGCTTCGCTGAGAGGCCTTTCGAGAAACATATTCATCATAGCTCTGAGAGGAACGTTCGCTCAGTCAGAGATCGTGAAATGGTTCACAGATCATAATATGAATTGTCACATACATTCCTGAAGCCGGGTCAGAAACATGCAGTATCATCATTTTATGATTTTAACCCTTGCAAAAAATCCACCATCAACATTAAGTCCCCTGCTTAGCGAGGGACAGTCATTTTCCGCTGTAAGTACTGGATGGTGATTTTCTAATAAACGAGATAAATAGTTGAACTTAGTCGTACAAAGGCATTTTCAGAATCCCCGATATGCTCCAATGATGTCATGTACGAGCAAATGCCTAGATAAGGATCTTGTCAGTATAATAGAATGTCATCTCGTGAGCACGAAGAGACGAGGCACTGCTGATTTGGACGGTCAGACGTCTAGTTTTGGTCGGTTTAACGTTTACGTGCCCGAGCCCAAAAAAGGAAATCCTTGTTTTAGGAATGGATGTTCGTTTGTTAGTTTAAGAAACAAACAATAATCTCTAGCATAAGAGCGACTTTTTTTTAATAGACCTGCGTCTAATGATATAAAAAAATTATCTATGAGCTTTCACGGAAACCAAAATTTTATTTTTTAAATATGTGAGATTTCACAAAATGGAATAAACTCTCGTTTCAAAGGTGGATGCTCGTACGAGGGAAAAGTTTTTTTTTTTTCTGAATAGATGGGCGTCTGTTAGTAATAAAAAAATTGTCTATGAGCTTTCATGATTTTTTATTTTTTTCGATATGTGAGCTTTCACAATTTTTTGAAAAATACTCTCATTTCAAAGGGGTATGCTCGCGCGAGGGAGCAAATATATATATATATATATATATATATATATATATATATATATTTTCAAATTTACGTGAGTTTCACGTAAAAATATAATTTTTTGTAAAATCTGTTTTGATTTTGAACAACTGTTGAAAGTAGACAATTATACATGGTGAAATAATGTCTGTATGTGAGTTTTCACAATTGTAGAATGGACGTCTGTCCAATTTTTGAAAAATCAGTGGATGTTAACACAGTAAAAAAATTACGTGGGTTGTTCACGGTTTTATGAAAATCAATTTATGATTTTTGAATAATGGACTTTGCTCGTACGGGCAAGTTCTTAAAACTTTTGTGCTAAGTTCACTACTGTTAGTGAAATTGTAAACAAGTAAGAGTTGGAGTGTTACCATTTTTGTTGCGTGTTTGTTATTGATACATCCATGACTCCATGTATTTCGCCTCAGATAATGGTGACTTCCAGTTACAACCAACCTTCTGGCTCTTCCGAGGAACGCTCCAGAAATATCAAGTCAAAGATGAAGAGTTTTGCAGATGTTCATGCCAAGGTGAATCAACCTTTCAGAGATGCTGGATAGCTGATACATGGTATGTCTCTTGATCATCTGCGAGTGGTCCGTGCTAAGACATATGCTTTCTTGGTCTTAGCAGATGCGAAGGGAAAGCAGAGACGTGATGAAATATCACAGAAGAAAAAATTTGAAGATGAAAAGCTCATATCTTATCAGCAGAAGCACCGCCGACTTCAGCAAGTGAGACTATCGGCTGAAGATGAAGTTCGACCTTGCATTGATGGTGTAGCTCCTGATTCGGATGTGGATGAATGAAGAATTTCGTCATAATTCGTCATCAGAAAATTCAATAGTTAGGTCTTCATTGAAAATGTTGTAGAATCTTCATACGATGTCCGTTTTTGATTATCTACCCCAGCTATTTGATTCCCAGGAAATTTCCTAGATTTATTAAAGAAGCTTTTTGAGTTTTGAGCATGTTTATTAGTCGAAATCAACGAAACAGTACACTTCCAGGAAGTCTTCAGAAAATTTTCAGCTGTCATGTAGTTTGATGTTTAGGATACATCTTTTTGCTCGTTCATCAAATTACTGTGAATTTTGGATATGTTGTAGAGGACATCCATACGAAGATCATGGTATATGACCCATCCCTAAATTATTCCCCAATTGCTCCTAGCTCGCTGCTTTGTGAAGGACAGTGTAAAATCCTCTTTTGACGAGCTTGTTATAAAACACCCCTGTTATGTCTTTAGACCATTGGCTTGTGTCTTGAACGCTTGATGAAGGATTTCAATGACTTTGATTAATTTGCATTCTGAATCCCTTGGTTGATACATGAGCCTGGTGCTTGTAGTCAAGGTAGTTAATATCGTGTATCGGTATCGTATCGGTCGGGTCCTATACACCTATACAAATGATAATATCTATTTTTACAGGCGATACATCATTTAATATAGAATTTCAAATAATTATAAAACCATAGTAAAAAAATAATAAGAATCATACACATATCTCAAATTTCCAAAATACAAGATGGTTTATTAGAGCTTCTCCAATGGTCATTGTGTGTGTTTCCTATGTGGCAACACAAATAAGACATCCTCAATCTATTTTTCCTTAAAATTAGGGAGAAAAAAATTTCCATCTCCAACAGTATTGCATGTAACATCTTCTTTTTATTAGTATAAATTTTATTTTTCATAATTAAGATTTTATTAGAGCTAAAAATAGTTAGTTAATATATTAAAGTCAATTAAATTAAGTAAAAGCTGACTAGAATGGTAGACAATGTCAAGGGGAATGTCTAAAACTAGACATTCACCTTGAAAATGTCTACCCAAAGTCATCTATACATTGGTTTAAGACATCAGGGTTGGAGAATGATTTTAGAAAAAATGGATGTGTATCCTAGGTGGATTTTGACATTTATCTCCACACACATGCCATCGAAGAAGCTTTTAGCCAGCGTTGTGATTGTTGTCCCATTATGCCAGTAAATCTTTTTTGTTATCCTTCATATTTATCTTTTATATTTCTCTGCCTTGCAATCGAAATATGGTTTCCATCTTATATCCTACCATATAGTCATTGATTTTATATTATAAATATATTAGGGCTTTTTACCTTCTCCAATTGACATTGTGCTTGTCTGTAAAGACTAGATGCATGTTGATGAAAAATTGATTCACGAAACAGATATATCGGTTTGTACCGGCCTATACAACCGATAATATCATTTCGTCTTTGTATCGCCGATATTTTCGATATCGTATAGGTATTTTCCGATATCCGATAAAAACCTGTAATATCGGCATGTACAACCGATATTGACTACCTTGCTTGCAGTACCATTTTTTGTTTCTGTCAGTCGTAGAAACATCACTTCTGAAATCCTGATCACGGGACCATAACTTAGGTTGTTCTCAAGAAGGGATGTTGTAATGACCATGGTTGTATGTACCAGTTGTTTCATGATGAATGATTAGCATATGCGAGCTTGATGTCAGTCACGAGTCTTGGATTGTGAAACTGATCGTCATGATCAGTGGATCGTCAGTCCCCAATATTTTGTTAAATCTCCTTTTCGTTTTTCCTTCTTCTGGCAAGACCTAGATAGAGGACCCATCTAGAAAAACATGATGCAAAGACCTAGGTGGTCGAAGTTGGAGGTACCTTGATGAAGGACTTAGTGGAAAGACTTGGTGGACCTCGATCGACTGTGGAGGTAATGAATCCTGTCTAAGAATTGTTGCTAGCATGTCGTATGCTCTGGAAGCTGTATGAACCTCATACGACGTCGAAATTCGGTGCTTGACCCCAAATTTTAAAGCTAAGAGACTGAGTTATCATATGAGAAAAGAATCACTCAATTTGGAGTGGTCTAGCTCAGCCAAAGAAGCGTGCACATTTGTAATTTGTAATCCCGTACAAATTTTTCAGATTTCCTGAACCTGAGTGTGGAGGCCATATCTTTCAGCTCGTATGTCCGATTGATGTGCCCTTTTGGTATGTAGTAGCAGAGACATAGACGAACATCTTTTGTCAAGGAAGCATTGTCCCATACCTCACCCATTGGTACGTTTTTGTAAACCCATGGCCTGAAGTGTGTTGTATCTCATTTGTTGAGGTGATGAGAACATCTTGTAGAAGACTTTGGCTTGTGCCCGCCCGTCGTGCAAGGTTTGGGAAGACTTTCATGTGAACATGTTTTCATGTATACACATCTTGATATGAATCATTAGTGCTTGGAGAAGTCCGCTTCATCGAGTAATACTTTAGAGAATGGTTAGTTGATGAAGCCCTGTTATGAGGATGTTGCTCTTGAGACCGTTGTTGATGCTGAGATCACGAATGAATTTTCTCCAGACATTCTTGTTGATGTTGAGACCATGGACGGAGTTCCTCCAGATATCCTTGTTGATGCAGATACTATGGTCGGAGTTGCTCCAGAGACCGAAAAGGCTAGAACCATGATTATCGACATAGTCTTTGCTCCTTCATCCAGTGAGCCTTTACATTCACGAACTAGTTGGTGGGTTGAGAATCCCTAAGATGAAGGTGTATTGGGAGTTCAACCTGAATTCTCATGAACAATATGACTTTACTGTGAACTGGCTTTGTCAGTGAGTCGACGTTGTTGCGGTAGATAGCAGCAGTGGTCTTCATTCTGGATATGATCGATGAGGAGAAAAAGTTCCTTGGCCGTGAAAGGTGATGCAGAGAGGTTCCATTGATGACGTTTCATGGAATCACATCAGATTGAAATAACTTGTTATGTGGATAACATTTATTCAAATATACTGAATTGATCTTTCCAATAAGATCAAGTCTCCAAGTGCATGCCAGAGATGTTCATCTATTCAGCAAAACATATGTGTTGAAGGAGTTTGTGCCATCCATGGAAGAATGATGTTGCATCTGCTTCAGAATTCTTTTCATGGAGATAGTGAAGACTTAACGATTGTTGTTCAGTTACACTTTGATCGTGCTGATGTTGAAACAGTGTGTCATCATCGAGATATTTGTGCTGAAGCCAGAGGCGCCATTTTCGAAGGTGTACTCTTTGATTGGGAGTACATTTTGAAGGCTTCTGAAGAATGTAGCACTCAGAGATGAGAGGTTTTTGACTTTCAGTTGGCCTTGGAGAAGAAGGTGATTGACAATTGTAGGTATTTTATTTTGGTTTGATAGATTTAATTACTTAATGCAAGGAGGAATTGAAAATAACGGAAAAGTTAAGAAAATCCTAAATGCTTCGAACTTTAGCTGCCTGAGCCTTGAAGCCTCACACCTCTTAAGTGTCGAATGTCTTAAGCTTGACCGTCTCGATCCCGAGTATCTTATGTTGATTTAGCATTCCTTTCATTGTGGTAGTGGGATTCAACACTTCTGCAGACATCAGAGCTTTCTTATTTTGTGGCACACATGGACACTCCTGCAAGGCTATGGAGAAACGCCCAAAGTGTTCTTTTCTATGCTTGGACATCATCTCAGTAATGAATATCTTAGTGAGATGCTCGATTAAGAGAGGTATCAGATTTAACCACTTGGTAAAATATTAATGTGGTGAATCTACCCATTCATAACGTCTTGCAATAGCAGAGTTGCTAGCAGAATTGAGTCCCCATGCTAGGATAGCATGTGAGGAAATAAATGACATGGACATGGGAGGAATGAGACTTGTCTGATGAATGTCTAAGCATCTTTTGAAGGTTCTTGTTTCAACCTCGCCAAAGTTCAAAATTCCTCCAAGTATTCTGATGATGGAATGTCAGCCAAGTCTTCTGGATCAGAACTTTCTTCGTTGGAGAGATATGCAACCAAAGACGCTTTGTCAATAACCATCTTTTCAGCGTGGATCCACGCTCGTCCGGGGTTCATGTCATATCTTGGATCTTCCTGATTATGTGAAACTTGGTCTATTTCCAGGTCGAACCTATTTTCACCTTGAGAGTGATGTAGCCATAAGCATCTCTGAGCATTCCTTTATGGTCTCTGATTGAGATGAGAGCATGAGTAACTTCTTGTTGAGTAATGCCTGCCGCTCTGAGGATTTTCAAGGAACAATGTTGATAGAGGTGCCAACATCGATCAACGTTCTCCGATATTCGTTTCTTTTGAGATTGACTGTGGTAAATAGTCCCCAGTTGTACATCTCTTTGTCTGTGGATGGAGGTTCAGGAAGTATTTCCGGAATGCACTTGCTGACACGATGTGATTCAGTGTTGTGAACATGTCTCTCCTTTGTGCCTTTGACAAATAAAGTAATTCGCAGATGTGCTCGATCAATGATTGAACTGCTTCTTTGACTAGTTGTTCAGATAATGTAAAGGTTCTGATTGGGAGAGGATTCCTGTGTACTCCTTCAGTCCCCAGTTCTCCTGAATCGGCCTTATCTTTGAATATGCGTTTCAAGACTCTGCAATCACTTGTTGGATGATTGACAAACCTATGAAAGCGGTAGTGGCGCGGATTCTCCATTTGCTCTTCAGTTGGCTCTCTCATAACATGAGGTAGTTTGATCGCACCATCTTGGATCCAGACTTCCAATAGCTCGATCACCTCTTCAATGGGAAAGGGAAAGTCTGGTTCTTCCTGGTCGTTCTGCTAACGCTGAGTCGGTGCTTGTGCATTTCGAGTTTGGTTATCATTCCTTAATGCTTTTGTAGGATGGGATGCTGGAGGAACATTCTTATGCTGCTGTGCCTCGGTTTTCCTCTTGCTTCCTTCAAAAAAAATCATGGAAGGTTGGAGATTGTACTGCTTGTTGATCAGGCACCTGGTACTGCCTCGAGTTTCTCGTGGTTCCTCGACTTTTATAGCTCTTGTTCTTTCCAGTAAGGTCAGGGTAGTAATATTTGATCGCTTGGCTGCTTTATGAAGTTCTGAGAAAGTCTGTAACCGTAGATTTTCCAGCAAGGATCTGTAGACCGGGATTATTCCGTTGATGTACAAGTCCACCAGTTGTTGTTTAGTGACATTCGGGTCATGACAATCCAGATCTTGGACTCTGAACCTTTTCACATAGTCGCCAATCTGTTGATGGGGAAAAACGATTTGCTGGTTTTTCAGGAAGTGGAGAGACGACCTTGCCGACGGAAACTCCTCAACCGAGCAAACTTCCCAACCTCAAACAGATGCACTGCACGGGAGTGCTTTGAGTTCGAGAGATCAATCTGTAGGACCCCAGCCTAAACCAAGAAATGGTCGTTCCATAGTCAATTCGGTCACAAAGAGGGAAGATGGTTGATCTGTAGGAGGGAAGCTGAAAAGTATATGAGATCAATAGTGATCAAGGATTGTAAATGTGTTATGGGTTTCTGCAAATGAACTGCTGGGTTCAAATAAGTTTGAATTCTGCTCTGTTGAGAGTGATTGTTCAGATGAGAATTGTTGTGTAATTCCCGTATATCTGTCATGTTAATTATGAATTCAGAGAACTTATTTATATTGCTAGAACGTGGACACATTGATCACCAGTAAGTGTGACGGTTCTTTGAGTGAAATAGCGGGAAAATGGGAGATCATGGTTTAACCAGTTTCATGTCGTGCGGAGACTGGGTTGATCATCCACTCACTACTTTGCTAACTTCCTCAACCGCTTGCACGACTTACCCACATTTCTCATCGTGGATGAACACACGTGTCGTAGGCGGCAAGACCAAAACCCTAATTAATATCCCCCCATGTGACATGATTGATGTCTCATGATTTGTGGAGTCTGCAAGGAAGATGTGTATTTAATTAGTCGGTTGTTGACTTGATTAAACGATGAGTCTAAGTATCGTTCAGTCGAGCATGATTGTTGAATGCTCTATAATTCATGGATTGAACATGTCTACTGGGACGTATAGTTCTCGAACAAATATTGATAACTGGATCAACGTGACGAATATTGATAGTCTGAGCAAATATTGCTCGTCTGATGAATTGTTGAATTACTGAATATTGATAGCAATATTCCTGAGCAAATATTGCTCATTTGATGAATTACCGAATATTGATAGTTGAATCCATATTCCTCTTCTGAGCAAATATTGCTTGTGTGAGTAAATATTGCTCATTTGATGAATTACCGAATATTGATAGTTGAATCAATATTCCTCGTCTGAACAAATATTGCTCGTGTGAGCAATTATTGCTCATTTGATGAATTACTGAATATTGATAGTTGAATCAATATTCCTCGTCTGAGCAAATATTGCTCGTGTGAGCAAATATTGCACATTTGATGAATTACTGAATATTAATAGTTGAATCAATATTCCTCATCAGAGAAAATATTGCTCATTTGATGAATTATTGGTAGCATGACCAAATAAAATATTAATTAAAATATTGGTAGCTGGACCAAATATTACACAATTAATACAAATGTTGATTGGTGGATCAACATAAAATTATTAGTGTTTAAACTTGCTCAGAATTATGATTTGTAGAGCATTCAGTCCGGAAACCCTAATTTTGATCGATTGCTGATCAATTGATGATTTACTGAAAATTAGTCACTGAGTAAAGGAGGGACCGGCTACATGGGATGATGCCCGACCATTGAAAATACGAGGGTACCCAAATATACCTCAATATAAAAGTTTTCCACCACGAGTTCTTTCTCCGAAAGTGATTGTCTATGGACTGAGTCGAGACAATACAACTAATCGGTTCACACTTCGTGTGATCGTCTATGGATACGATATCGAGACAATACGATAACAAGATAACTTGTGTGATTAACTATGGATACAAGATCGAGACGATACAACAACAAAGTATGATTACTTGATAATAGGTTCGGACTTAACCAAACACTATAGGATTGCTATCAAGTAATTAGGAATTAACGTTCGTGTATTTTACTTCTAATTATAATTATAATAAAACAATTATAATTGCGGAACTAGAAAAGTAAAAGACACAACAAGATTTTGTTAACGAGGAAACCGCAAATGCGGAAAACCCCCGGGACCTTGTCCAGAATTGAATACTCTCAGAATTAAGCCGCTATACAAAATCTAAACCAACTTCGTATAGTTGAGACCAAACAACTAAACCTATAGTTAACCTAGTTCCCTCAGTATCCATGCGCCTCCAACTTGTAATAAGTCACGCACTTGGAACAATTCCTTTGGTTCGTATTCCAAACAGTAAAAGAACAACAAATCTGTTCGGTAACAACTCTTTTCAAACAACGTGATATGAGTTTGACAAAAGGCTCTTCAGTTTGTCCCAATAAACTCCTTTGTCGGGTTCTTAGATCAATCTCTTCAACAACTACCAAAGTAATTGTTTAGACTATGCAATCAATACTATGAATCACAAAGAATTGTATTGATGCCGATCTAGTCAACTAATCAATCAAGGTTATCACAAAGATAAATCGATTATAGTTGGATCCCTCCATCCGATCAAGTTTTGTGCACACCAAAGATTATGAACTCAAATAAGAAATCTTCCTTGTCTTCAAATCTTCTTAGATCTTCAATAAATACCAGCAAATAAACAACTTGAATCTCTTGTGATTTATTACACACAGAACGGAGTCTGTTAACGATGGATTATCACAAGACGTCTTTAGATCTACAAACAGTTCTAAAGATCCCCGTCGACACTTCGATCTAGTTTGAGTGAATCTTATGTAAGAATAGAAGATTCTCAAGCATAAACAAACTAGGTGCAATCAAAGTTCAACAACCGTTAGTCAATCAAATCAATCGAATAAACTGCAATTATCTAGTTTCCCACTAAGGGTACTCGTAGAGCTTCTCAATCCCAAAGAAGTCTTTAAAACGAGCGGTCGTAAGAGATTTCGCCTAATTAAGGTACTTTCATCTCTGAATAGACGGCTCCACCAGTAACAACACAACTAGGTAGTTTTGCTGGCATTGAGGATTAGTTTGCTCGAAATGCAAACTTCAGTATTTATAGACCAAGGAAGTTTGGACACCAAGGAATTTCCAAAACCGAATATTCTCAAAGATATGCAATAAAGTCCAAATACGGTTTTCAAAATTCCTAGAAATGCTATGTCCAAATATTGACCGAAATCTCAGTAGAAAATCTCCAATTAGTAAATGCATATTACCAATTTTTATTTTCTAAAGATATGCATTTAATTGATGGAAATTAAAAGCATATAAAACTAAAAACCTTAATTAAAAGATTCTCAATTTATTTTGATCCAGGATTCTCCTTTAGTTATTAAGGAATATCTTTGAACAATAAAAGATAAGAATTACTGCACATGTTCAAAGTATGTCGACATCTTTACTTTGTAAATCCTTTTTCATATTTACAATCTTGGAACCGATTTGCCACACTTCCAAACGAGTTTAGAATTGGTTCATCTGACTTCCAAGAACTATGTGAATGATTATCCTATCAAATCACCATTAATGGGTTTCACGGTTCTACCAAAACACAAAGCTTTGGTTCTACCTCCATGTGGGTACTAGGATCGGTCACACTAGCTTTCTAAAAGTTGGTTGACTAGGTACTAGGATCGGTTACCACATTATTATGGTATTTACTTGTGATCGGTTGCCCAAGTCATATGATCGGTTACCAATTACTAAGACTTGTTGTACCTCTTACAAGGATCGATTCCACATACTTGTGATCGGTTGCACCTCTTACTAGGATCGGTTCCCCAATATCTAGAGTTGGTCATACCAATTACAAAATATCGATCATACCATCTCAGGTGATTACTTAAGATCAGTCTCACTAATAAAAGTCATACCAATACAAAAGTCAGGCATTGTGAATAGTTTTACCAAGATACATAAACAAGTTATGAGCGGTTATTCTAAACACACATATTGGTAATCCAAAGATTTGCAATGAATAACAATACCAATAAGCGTAGCGATTTCCCTTTCGATTCACAAAACAAGTTTATGAATTATACTTCCTTTAAACGAATGTAAAACATTATTTCCTATGACGAAATCTTCACCCATACCCATACATAATCACAATAGCATTCATACGATTATGTCAATGTCTTATATACGAAGTTCAAAAGATAGACGTTATACTTCATATTGTAATTCCTTAATACTATGTCTAACTAGAGTATAATCATTCACAGCTTCGCAGTTATGTTTTCAATATGCACGACTTGAAAGATACGTTAGGAATGAAATAGTTCAAGTCAAATATTACTAACCACAAGAGGAAGGATGATGTTGTCGTTGTAGCTCTTTACTTCTTCACATTCTTCAAGTCTTCATGTAATACTCGTAAGTCTCTTATCCTAGTAACTTTCTAGCTAACCTATACGAAGTTGACTCTAGTAAATAATCAAGCGACTCTTTAAATGAGTTTTGATTCACTAAAATATGACAACCAAACTTGACATACCAACGCTTGGTAGGTTCAACCGAGCTATGCTCTAACAATCTCCCCCTTTGTCAATTTTAGTGACAAAACTCTTACATCAAATGGATAAACAAATTACAAGAATTCATTACACATACGCTTGATTCCAAGTTTCAACAACACTATAACCTGTATACATTCAATCCATAAATATCGATGTTGACATTATAATAACAAAGCTAATACTCCCCCTAAAGGTAAGATAGGTAAATTTTCAATCTACACGTCTTTGTTATTCCCTTTGTAGTTAAGATAACCACAAGTATCAATATGATATGTTACTCCCCCTTAGTCTTTGCTTTACTCTTTCGTTAGATATAATGTTTAAGCACCATTGTCCTTTCCTTAGTGATACCAAATTACTTGTTTACTCCATATATTTCTCCTATTTTTTTTCACAAAATGACAAAGGTACGAGCAAATAAAGGACAAACCGAAAGGATCTTACAAATCTAAAAGACTTGCAAAACATATAAGATTTAAGCACGAGGGTTCCACACACCATTTTAGATAACCAATGTCAAAACCGAAACTACAAAGTAATTTTGTTTTGATATGTTACCAATGAAACAATTACCCGAAGCAGGTATCCCTAATAGTTTAGCAAATCAAAAATTGACTAAGCACCTTAGTTCTTTTGCTAAACCGATTGTACAAATACAATCGCTTGTTCGATAAGACCAAAATAAAGATCAGAATTAACTCTATTTTTCTCATCAGGTTCTAATTATTCAAATAATAACTTAGACCTTTCACTTTTAAACAAGAAAAGTACTAGGTTAGTTAACTAGCATTTCTTGTTAAGGCATTCGATTAGACTTGAATAACCGATACCTCCACTTTGATAAGTCTAACTAAGATCAGAATTAACTTAGTTTCTCTTATCCGGAATCGAATTGGACTAAACAATTGACCCCGAAAACCTTTTTGTTAAACAATTCATACAAACCAAATAAATCAACTTGCATAATTATTTACCTCAACCGGAAGCAATTGAAACAAACATAGACATTATAGTACCGCAATTGCACCAAAATTTTGTAAGCCTAAACAATTGATACCAAACAATAAAGCAAGATAACAATAGTTTTTCTTAACCGGAAACAATTGAATCACACACATACATCCATACACAAATAATGGAATAAACATTAATTGTACCGAAATTTTGTTAAGCAAAAGCAATAAATATATGCAATAAAATCAGGCTTTTCTTATACAGGAAAACGATTAACTAACAAATTCGTTACCTCAATCTCCGCATCCTCTTCACCCAGAAAGATATATCATTAAACATAAGTTCACATAGAACTCTCCCCCGTTGTGTTGTCATCCTCCCACCAAAACAAAAGAACAACAACAAAGAAACCTTTACCAGAGAAAGGTTGAAAACCGGTTTTAACTTATGCGATGCAAAAGTTGAAACCCCCGAAACACATATGCTTTTATGCTAAGCCAAAAATGATTCAACATATTGTGACTTTTTAACATATTAGTTTCAATCAGAACCCCTTATGATCCTTTGATAAAGCCTACCAACATGGGCTAGAACTCAATCCCACTAAATCAAAAAGTCACCCAAACCATAAGGGTTCACACCATATGAGATTGAATATTAAGGTTATGAAAACCGAAATCAAACATCCCATAAACATACATAGCAATAATATAAAGCATTCAAGCACATGCTATGTAATCGAAAACTACCACAAGAAAAATTATTATAAAATAATAATTTTATTCATTAATAATAGATAGTTTTATTCAAAATAGACTTTATACGATGATTGAACTAAATCTAAAAAATGATGTCTATTTTTCTTGGAAATAATTATTGGGAGGAACATTCCTTGAGATTAAGTACTTTTCGATGATCTTCTTCTATTTCCGATTCTTGGTTCTAAAACTCTAATTCAATCTTTAGAATTCCTTTAAGAGTTTCTGGATCTTTTCGAGCAGCAAAGCCCAGCTGTTTCTGAAAAGAGTCAAGTTGTCTACCAAGAGTTTCGAGATGAGCTAGAAGAGACTTGTTGTTAGAATTTGGTAAAATCCTTTCAACAATTTTATTACTGGACTGACCTCCAATCATTTGACATATAGTCTTTTTAGAGATAGCCACAGTGCTTCTCATGTCATCAAAGTCATCTCCCACGATGAATTCACAAATTCCTGTAATTATACATGGAAAACCGAGATGTCTCTTTATTCCTGGGGATGAAATAGAATCTGAGATTTTGA
The DNA here is from genome assembly GCA_023531105.1 of Papaver atlanticum. Lineage (NCBI taxonomy): Eukaryota > Viridiplantae > Streptophyta > Magnoliopsida > Ranunculales > Papaveraceae > Papaver > Papaver atlanticum. The sequence goes on from JAJJMB010000931.1 coordinate 1,202,269, forward strand.
TCATTTGACTGACAATGATTCCACAGATATCAATTTGAGAATCTCCTTTTAACAGAAAATAAACAAATTCTACAAAATCTTTGTCCCAAGCTGACTTATCTCTAGTGCTTGCAAATAGGGTTGCTAAAACAATTTTACCGAATACCCTTAGATGAAGAGGTATATCTTTTTTGGGTAATCTACCATTTTCCCAGTGAATCGTTTTTCCAATGATACTTGTTGAAATGGCATCGTTCTCAATTTCAACTCCGGTAATCAAGTGATTACATTCCACATTGTACTCAATAGCATTATAAATTGTCTTACATTAACATAGTAGAGTCCTTGACCAATAAGAGTAACAAAGGTAAGATTTTTATGATCAACATTATGAATATTCGCATAAAAATTTCTTACCATATCTGGTGAATATTTTTCAAAATCAAAAAGCTTTCCCCAGTTCCGATCTTGAACAAACTTCACATAATCCTTATCTTGGACATCTGGATCGAATTTCTTTTCAGTACTAAATTCCATTCTCTTGAGAGTTTCGTATTTCCTAAAGCATGAGATGTCAACAAAATGAGTAAATTCATGCTTGTCATCTATACTGTTAGGAAATCTGATTCTATCTATATCATCGCATCTGACCCGGTCATCAGAGGATGTGTCTCTTGATTTCCTCTTTCTCATACTTGCAAAAATATGAAAAACCCTAGTTACGGTTTCGATCAATCTTCCCCAATATGATTGTATACATAGCAAGAGATTATCTTTTATAGGAAGAATTGATATCAAAAACCGGAAATAACTAGTCTTAGGAAATTCTATCAAAATCGGAAACTGAGGCTTGTGGGGAGAAAATTCCGATTTTATATCTAGGTCTTTCTTTTGGAAAACCGGTTTCTCATGGTCTGGATCTTTATCTCGGATTGATTCTATGTTTCTGTCCAAAAATCTGTTTACTCTTTTATTACCAGAATTTGATAACATCATTTGAAATTCACTCAAGAATTTTCTAATAGAGTATGCAGACATAAATTTGAACATAATATGATATTTGTTAAAAATACCATTTGAATCATGAATACTGTAATATTTCAAAAGATTACACAGTTGTGAGGTGTATGAAGCAAACCATTGTTAATAGAATTATTAACTGAAAAATCATTCCTTGTAAGGTTACACAGTTTCCAAAATCGCATCCTAAATAGCGATACATTGACAGTCTTAGATCTGAAAATGTACATATATATACTTTGGTAGGTCATCCAAAATATACTTAAGATTCCAGATTTTTCAAGAACATAATAGCCATGGTTCATATAATAATGAAAAACATTGAAAGGTATCTTATGCATTTTCAAGATACAGCCTGTCTCATAGAGTATTGTATCATTGTCACAGTCAGTATCAAACACAATTATATACAATCCTATGATATCCAACTGATTATGTAAGTCCCTCAAGACATACATAGACATAATTCCAATTCCTAATACATTTAGGAATAAGAGTATTACAAACTTCATTCGTGTCTTCTACCACGAGTTTTTGAGGTAGTCAAATCCTGCCGTTATGTTAACTGAATCAGACATAGATTCAATTCTTATAGGTTGGATCACACCAAACACAGATTGTTATATCTTTTCGTATTTGCCTGCTATGATACCAATTGAAAAGACGAGGGTACCCAAATATACCTCAATCTAAAACTTTTCCACCTATAAGTCCTTTCTTCGAAAGTGATTGTCTATGGACTGAGTCGAGACAATACGACAACAAGATAACTTGTGTGATTGACTATGGATACAAGATCGATACAATACAACAACAAAGTATGATTACTTGATAATAGGTTCAGACTTAACCAAACACTATAGGATTGCTATCAAGTAATTAGGAATTAATGTTTGTGTATTTTACTTCTAATTATAATAAAACAATTATAATTGTGGAAATAGAAAAGTAAAAGACACATCAATATTTTGTTAACGAAGAAACCACAAATGCTGTCCAGAATTGAATACTCTCATAATTAAGCCGCTATACAAAATCTAAACCAACTTCGTATAGTTGAGACCAAGCAACTAAACCTATATTTTACCTAGTTCCCTCAGTATCCCTGCGCCTCCAACTTGTAATAAGTCACGCACTTAGAACAATTCCTTTGGTTCGTATTCCAAACAGTAAAGGAACAACAAATCTGTTTGGTAACAACTCTTTTCAAACAACGTGATATGAGTTTGACAAAAGGCTCTTCCGTTTATCCCAATAAACTCCTTTGACGGGTCTTAGATCTGTCTCTCAACAATTATCAAAGTAATTATCTAGACTTATGCAATCAATACTCTTAATCACAAAGAATTGTTTTGATGCCGATATACTCAACTAATCAATCAAGGTTATCACAAAGATAAACCTATTATAGTTGGATCCCTCCAGCCGATCAAGTTTTGTGCACACCAAAGATTATGGACTCAAATAAGAAATCTTCTTTGTCTTCAAATCTTCTTAGATCTTCAATAAACACCTGCACACAAACAACTTGAATCTCTTGTGATTAATCACACACAGAACGGAGTCTGTTAATGATGGATTATCACAAGACGTCTTTAGTTCTAAAAACAGTTCTAAAGATCCCCGTCGACACTTCGATCTAGTTTGAGTGAATCTTATATCAGAAGAGAAGATTCTCAAGCATAAACAAACTAGGTGCAATCAAAGTTCAACAACCATTAGTGAATCAAATCAATCGAAACTAATAATAAACTGCAATTATCTAGTTTCCCACCAATAGTACTCATAGAGCTTCTCAATCCCAAAGAAGTCTTTAAAACGAGCGGTCGTAAGAGATTTCACCTAATTAGGGTACTTTCCTCTCCGAATAGACGGATCCACCAGTAACAACATAACTAGGTAGTTTTGCTGGCTCTGAGGATTAGTTTACTCGAAATGCAAACTTCAGTATTTATAGACCAAGGAAGTTTGGACACCAAGGAATTTCCAAAACCGAATATTCTCAAAGATATGCAATAAAGTCCTGGAAATGCTCTGTCCAAATATTGACCGAAATATCAATAGAAAATCTCCAATTAGTAAATGCACATTACCAATTTTTATTTTCTAAAGGTATGCATTTAATTGCTGGAAATTAAAAGCATATAAAACTAAAAACCTTAATTAAAAGATTCTCAATTTATTTCGATCCGGGATTCTCCTTTAGTTATTAAGGAATATCTTTGAACAATAAAAGATAAGAATTACTGCACATGTTCAAAGTATGTCGACATCTTTACTTTGTAAATCCTTTTTCATATTTACAATCTTGGAACCGATTTGCCACACTTCCAAACGAGTTTAGAATTGGTTCATCTGACTTCCAAGAACTATGTGATTGATTATCTTATCAAATCACCATTAATGGGTTTCACGGTTCTACCAAAACACAAAGCTTCGGTTCTACCTACATGTGGGTACTAGGATCGGTCACAATAGCTTTCCAAAAGTTGGTTGACTAGGTACTAGGATCGGTTACCACATTATTATGGTACTTACTTGTGATCGGTTGCCCAAGTCATAGGATCTACTAAGACTTATTATACCTCTTCCAAGGATCGATTCCACATACTTGTGATCGGTTGCACCTCTTACTAGGATCGGTTCCCCAATGTCTAGAGTTGATCATACCAATTACAAAATATCGATCATACCATCTCAGGTGATTACTTAAGATCGGTTTCACTAATAAAAATCATACCAATACAAAAATCAGGCATTGTGAATAGTTTTACCAAGATATATAAACAAGTTATGAGGGTTTATACTAAACACACATATTGGTAATCCAAAGATTTGCAACGAATAACAATACCAATAAGCCTAGCGATTTCCCTTTTGATTCACAAAACAAGTTTATGGATTGTACTTCCTTTAAACGAATGTAAAACATTGTTTCCTATGATGAAATTTTTCACCCATTCCCATACATAATCACAATAGCATTCATACGATTATGTCGATGTCTTATATACGAAGTTCAAAAGATAGACGTTATACTTCGTATTGTAATTCCTTAATACTATGTCTAACTAGAGTATAATCATTCACAGCTTCGCAGTTATGTTTTCAATATGCACGACTTGAAAGATACGTTAGGAATGAAACTGTTCAAGTCAAATATTACTAACCTCAAGAGGAAGGATGATGTCGTCGTTGTAGCTCTTTACTTCTTCACATTCTTCAAGTCTTCATGTAATACTTGTAAGTCTCATATCCTAGTAACTTTCTAGGTAACCTATACGAAGTTGACTCTAGTAAATAATTAAGCGACTCTTTAAACGAGTTTTGATTCACTAAAATATGATAACCAAACTTGATATACCAACACTTGGTGGGTTCAACCGAGCTATGCTCTAATAACCATGTAGCGCCCAGGTGCTCGAGTGAGCATACACCAAAGTCCTTTGTTGACCAGTTGGTGAAAGGATGATCAAATGTTGGTTTAATCATTTATTAAAACAGTGCTCGTATGAGCGATAGGTAATAAAACCTAATAATGGAGAGATGAGGACCGATCAAGGAGTCATGGGACCGGCCCTTGGTGTTCATGGGACCAGATGGTGATCGATTGAGCAATTTCCAAGTTGGTTTGAGAGAGTTTGGTCCCAATATGAACTGTTGGGAGCTAATTAGGTCAAAATTATGAAAAAGTGTGGGACCGGCTCCTTGCAAGCCTAAGGGCCAACCTTGGTCGGTTAAGGTGGCATGCCCGTGTCATCATACTACACGTGTCTCAGTCCTGAGAGTTTTTGGTATTTTCTGGTGCGCGTTTGAGCAATATTTTGGATTTTCAGAAGAGTTTGATCTTGACTGAAACTCTCAATTTTGCTCGAATGAGCAAGTAGAACTTTGCTCGTGCGATCATTATTTTGAGAATATTAAAATAATAATATTTTAATTTTTGAAGTGATAATCCTAGTCAGTCATGTGACCATTTGACTTTTTGGCTTTTTCACGGTTTGAGCAATATTTGAGAAAATATTGAAAAAATAGGGTTTTTGCTCAAACACTGGAGTTTCATGAGATGAAGGAAATAATAACATGAGAAAATAAGGAATTGTAAGGTGTGGGACCGGTCACGTCTAGGGCATGGCCGGCCGGCTAGGTGGCCCGGTCCCGTGATACCTTTCCCTATTTTTTTACTATTTTTCATCGTTTGAAGGAAAATATGGAGAAACTAAGAGTTTTGCTCAAACGATGGAGTTTGCTCAAATGAGATGAGAAAAAAATAAAAAAATAAAATAAAATAATGGAAAGAGGTGCAGGACCGGCCACGGCGGCATGACCGGCCGACCGGTGGGCCCGATCCTCTTAGGCGCCTCTTTATTATTTTATTGTTATTATTTTCCTCTCTATTTTGCACAGGTTTCCTCGTTTGCCCATATTTTCGATTACTCGTTCGTGTATTAGGGCGTTCGTTTGTGCATTATTGCTAAATACACTCAGAGCTTACTCAATGGTGGCACAGATGCCCGATCAGTGAATATTTATTATTAATTCATGAAATTCAGCTGAGAATAATCCATGAAACGGAGTAATAAAAATTATATGAGTATTTATTACTAATTCATGAAATTCAGCTGAGAATAATTCATGAAACGGAGTAATAAAATGAGTTGAGTATCTATTACTAATCCATGGAATCCAGCTGAGGATCAGCCATGAAACAGAGTAATGAGATATAATAGATTATTTTCTAGGAATTCAGTTGATGAATGACACGCTAGAATTAATCTATTTACAGAATTGAGATATGAGATAATTGAAGCATCATACTCATTCTGAGGAGGTGTATAGTCAGGGAACAACGAATAACGTGACGTCCTGAAGGCGTTAGGCTCTATACTAGCATACAATATGTCTAGGAGCCGCCCAATCATTAAGAGATTCTATACACGGCCTCTCTACGTAGTCAGGGAACAACGAGCAGCGTGACGTCCTGAAGGCGTTAGGCTCTATACTAGCATGCAATATGTCTAGGAGGCTCCCAATCATTTTGATTCCATGTAGAGGTGGTGATGAAATGTGTAAAGCATCGAAAGCTCAGCTGAGAGGCCATTCGAGAAACATATTCATCATAGCTCTGAGAGGAACGTTCGCTCAGTCATAGATCGTGAAATGGTTCACGGATCATAAAATATGAATTATCATATACATTCCTAAAGCCGGGCTAGAAAAATGCAGTATCATGATTTTACAATTTTAACCCTTGCCGAAAATCCACCATCAACAATTGTATATTTATAAAATAAAACAAAATAAAAGAGATAAAAAATATTTTTAAATTTTTTGGAAGTCTTCCACAATTTTACATATTTTGCAAGACTTTAATCAAGGAAAATATATGCACAAAAGTCACTCAAAGTCTTGAAAATAGGTAAGTATGCAAAGTCTTTGAATTTTCAAGTTTTTAACGAGTAATACAATTTTTAGAAGACATTTTTTCAATCTACAACCAGTAACATAAACTTTGAAAGAAATTTTAAAAATAGACAACCAATAACACAATACTTTATAAATATGTTACAGTCTTTAGAAATCACTAAAAGTATTTTTGAGTAAACCCCCGTAAATATTCACTTCTTTTTAGGTTGAAAAGATGTCAGAGCTTGAATTTCAAAGGTTATTTGGTATGCTAATGTGTTTCTTGGTTAGTATTGAAGCATGCTTAGTGATGCGGAATAGAAGTGATGGGTTTGTAACAGTAATGTGATGGTTGGTTGCACCGGTTTATATAGTCGTTTCATTGCTTCATAGGCTGATCCTATATTTTGTTGCGGATGTGATTAGGAACAATAATGTTGTAATTTTCAGAAGAGTTGTCAAAAAACTATATAGTTACCATATTTTCAAAAATGATCTTAGTCTTCTTAATGATATTGTAGGTCTTACTGATAGTTCCATGGCGCTTTTCTTTTCTTTGGCTACACAATTTTTCGTCACCTGTTGATTCTGTAGTGATGATAGAACATGGTTGGTAAATGGCATAGCAGTGGGATTTCTTAAAGTTGTTATAAGTAACATTTTAATTTTAGCTATCTTAACAAGCTCTGCCTTGGACGCTTTGGACTCCTCCGAAACCGCTTAGCAATCATCTTGTCTTCTAAAGGTTCGCAGGTGGCTGCATTGTATGTTTCTTTCAGCTCGCGCTCCCGTTGCCCAGCACACCAGTTCTGTAATCCACAAAAATATAGTTAGAAACTCAGCACTAGACGGAAAACATAAGAAAACCAACATATGAGGAAACATAAAGGACCGAATCATATGGATTAGATATCACAGAAACCCACATTTGCAGTTTGAAGTTTCAAAGTTACAAATCACAAAAGTTCTAGATATCACAAGAAGGCAAATAAACTTTTAGGCCCATGTTTAGTGATTCATAAATTCTAGCAGATGAGACCATTAGCCTATTCATATGAGGAAACATTGATAAAAGGGTTTCTGGAGTTGCATAAAAATCATAATCATATTTTGCATATCGTGTTCCCCATAATAGCGTTCACAATCGGTTTCTTAACAAGGGTACTGAAACTAACCTTTCTTCCTATTTTATAATAATTATGAATGTATAATAACAACTTATGTCCTCAAACTTCTTATACGACATCCGAATAACAATATGTTTGTTCTTAATAGTGTGTGTTGGTATCTCCGTACATATGAATTATTTACCTCTGCAAAGTTTTTCTTTTTATCTCAATTACTAGCATCATATCTTACTATAATCGAGAAATATGTTTGGTTTAGTTTACAAGAGTTAGTACACCAACACCAAAATATGTATAACACCGAAGCTAAAAGTAAACATCATACAATTAGTTTTACTTGCTAAAATTGTTTTTAACTTATATAAATCCAATGGATTCTATCTCCATATTTTCCACAAAAATTCCCCAATAATCATTGATGCTTGACGAGCGAAAATGATGCGACTTCGAGACACATGTACTACTCGGATAAGATAACGGACCCCCAACCATAAATGGTAGCAGCCTCCATATCTCCCAACGTATATAGCTATCTTACTTGAGAATTTGTGTTTGAGGTGGCAAGAAAATACGAACCAAGTAACCATAAGATAAATACCTTGCAATTTATGTATCCTCTTGAGGATCATATGTTTCCGAATCATGCTCATTATTGTGTAGTTTGTGGTATGGTTTTTTTTATAACCGGAATTAGGAATTCCACCACCTCTTAAGTTCGTGTGAATCATCTCTGTTGTTACACAAAAGTACAGTTCACAATATATTTGTCTTCTACAATCAACTTTCTTGGTGTTATTCGTGCAAAAACATTTAACTTATTAATTCATTTATATTTTTGTATTTATTGCATGTGAACTAAAAATCAAAATAGTTGACATACCTCTTTTGACATCTATAAAATGAAATTTGCGTGTAGCACACCACCAACTTTCCGTCAATACAAAAAAAAAAGTACTTCTGATGTTTCAAGAGGTATTGCAGTTTCTCAACTTCTTATTCATTGGTATAACTCACATCCACAAGATGCCACATGGGAAGATACTTCTCACATTAGAGCTCAATTTCCCAACTTCATCCTTGAGGACAAGGATGTCTAAACGAGGAGGGTTTTGTTATGTACCTATGGGTCTACAGTTGCGAAGTTCTAGGCTCTGCCAAGGTTATTAGGTTTTGGCCCATTAATTCCTTTCGATTGTCTTTAATTCAAATTAGTCTGGTCTTTTAGGAAATCTTGTCTTAAATTTCATATTAGGGTAACACGGCTCAGATATGACCTGTTGAGATTGGGTGAATTAGTGAAGTATTAATAACCAATCATTATAAGGAATTGAGGTAAGAAATGAAATGAAAGAATTTATTAGGCTCATCCAATTCTGGAGAGTAGGTTACTGTGAATGAGTTTTTCAGTTAATGTTATTGATTTATAATACAATAGTTTTAAAAATAATCACTTATTCTTATTCTTAGTGCCAATTTGTCACATTGTCTTATGCTTAGTGTAAAATTTTACTTATTACATTATCCTAAGTTTAATTTTCACTTCCAGTCATGATGATGACGACTCAGGAAGAATCGAAAGCTTAGATGTTGCAGCTGATGATGAAGTACTCAGGGATAGAAATGGGATTGATTCAAAACTGTTGTATAAAAAACAACCTTTCCAGCCATCTTCATATATATTTGAGTTTTCTATTTCAATAAAATCCTCTTGGTAAGTGGTGTTATTTAATTTCTTTACAAATTTTGAGGGTCTGGACACCTCAAATTCAAATTTCCTAAGATCTGGAAAATATACACTTTGCGTGCTGCATTATTATGGCTAGGAACATCTCATTTCAAGTTATTGACAATGAATATCATGGTGAAGTTGTGGAAGATGTATATGTTATGCATGATTTGAATATTGTCAATATGTAGTTGATAATAGAAGTGTGGAAGCTGAATGGTAGCTTTGAATGTTGTTTGCAGAAGCGAACAAATTCCCAAGATCAAAGCTAATTGGTAAACCTAGGGTGTGAGTTACAAGAATGGTTTTTATATAAACAAATATCCACTTTTATAACTGAACATACTTGAAAGTGAGTAAACATGTCGTGGGATCAATATTGAAGAGAACTGGAAGAAAGGGTTTACAAACACTTGGTGAATTTAGGCTCAATGTGCCCTTTAATGCACACAAGCAATTGTTACAGTTCTCCCATTTATATAAGGCTATGTTGAGTATTGATTTTGACTCCACACCGTCAATTTATTTGTCTTTTTCTTTTATGAGTCTCATGTTGCAGTAGGAACTTCCTTGAGTAGTTAATTATCCTTATTTCATTCATTATTCGGTGGTCAATTTGTAAAGGGATGCAACCTTACAATGTATGCTCTGTTGGTCTGTGTGGCATGTCAACCTTATGAAGTATATATATGCTTTGTTGGGTTTGTGTGCCATGCCAAGTGACGGGTAGGGATATGGTGGATACATACTTTATATAAATGGTACGCTGAGTTGAATTTATAATGACCATTAGAGAGCAACAATTATAATTATATGGGATTTAGTCATGATTTAGATTACTCATATAAACTAAAAGGATGGGCGTTTATAGTAGTCATATTCATTTGCATTCTTAATCAATCGATAGAGGCGGAATCTAATGTATCATATATATGCATATGTTCATGGTTGTTATAACCAATTTTTTTTTAAAGATATTCATCTGTTCATCCCTCAAAACTCAATTTAGTTGTTACTAAACTTCACCTATTTCTTATTTTTTAACCAGAGGTATGATAATATCAAGGTATCCCCCTATCTATCAAATATACATATTCTATATTTTGCAACGTAGTGTCGATTTGATTATGTCCAACCAGTTATGCCATTATTACATGGAAATGCACATTATCCTCCACAAATGCATCCGAAGTGTACCCCAACATCGACTACCAGCTGTCGCAGAAACAAGGTTAAGGTTAGTATTCACGTTTTTGTACTGTACCCTCTATCTGTTTGGTACAACGGTTTTGAGGACGTTTTGGTTTTCCTGTATGAATTTGATGAGGAGTTCAATGAGAAAAAATTATATCCCACCCTCATGCCATTGTTGGGTATCTACGGCCGCAGGTAATGTAAACATTCCATTGAGGCTGTTAATTTATTGGCAATATTATCTCTTTATATTTGATTCATTTGTTCACACGGGTTTTTAGAGTTTGGGCCGAGAATTTGGAAGCAAGTTTTCCCATTTCCTCCCAAGGCAGGTATTAAATGATTCATATTTAAGTAATTTTATAATAGATGGATCAAACATAATGTGGGTTGTGCAACGCGTGGCAAGCCGGTGTAAAAACTATGCTAAACTTTTCGGAGATTCTCTCCAGCCTACCTGGTACTTGTTACTGGAAAAAGGCTTGGTTTTCGGATCAAACGTCTCTTCTCAAACTATCTAGCTCCTGAGATGTCAGTTGGGAATATTATTGGTAGCGTAAAATTTGCTTCAGTTTGTATGGATCCTGAAGCGAAGAAAGAATACCATTTCAGATAAGATAATATCCATCCATTATTGAGCGCTTGCATATTTGTTACGGAGACTTGCTTGAAAATTCTTTTGAAAGTAAGGAAGTTTGTTTCGTTGTTTTGGTGATCGATGAGATGAGTTTTGTTCCACGTTATTATTACGATCGTCTATGTTTTCTCCTATGATTTGTTTGGTTAGCACCGTCAATTTGCTGCTTCTTTTTAACGTTAGTCGGCAACCATTTTCTTAAATTCAACATGTGTGTGATATTTTAGGTAGGAAGCCATAGTGGTTGTTACATCGTTTCGAGAATTTGGGATTCAGTTTTTTTCTCAAATTTTAAAAGTTTTTACCGTCAAACATTTTTTTTTGAGCTAAACTCATTTTAGGTCATATATTGAAGCTTATATAAGAAGAAAAATCATCCTATATTTTCTAGTTTTGGTATTTCTTGAGACGCAGTAAAAAAAAACCACCAACAAAGAAAACCCTAATAACATAGAAAATTATCGATGGACGCACAAAGAAAACAGATGAAAGAAGACGTAATCAAAATGCTCCTATCTATCCATTCTTCATCTCTTTCACCTCCTGTCTCTTTATCTAAACTCATTTCCACAACCAAATCTTCTCCACGAACACAGAAACTTAATCGAAAATCATCTTCCTTCTATGTTCACGGCTAATCTCATTTTCCCTACTCATCCTCCTTACGCAGTGGTATTTTTTACTGTTCCATTGGGGAAAAAATTACTGTGTTGTTAAAAAGTAATTGGATTTTTTTAAACTTTTTTTTTTGTTTTTTTGTTGTTTAGATGATACTGGAAGCAATAAGAAATTTGAGAGGGAAAGGAAAATATACAAACGAAAAATCAATATCAAATTACATCAACATAAATTTTGAAGTACTACCATGGGCAGCTTCTAAGTTTCTCAATCATCATCTAAAAGAACATGTTAATTCTGGTGAGATTATTTTTGTATCTACTACTTCAACCTATCACCTCAAAGAACAAGCTGAGGAGGATCAAAACCCTAACCCTGGTTGAACCCGCCTTAGTTCAACCCGTGATCATAATAAGGAAGAGTCTTGTTCTTCTCAACAACAGAAAAGAAAACGGTTGCGGAAAAAGAGTAGGGATAGTGTTAAGGAAGAGCCTTGTTCTGATATGGTACTAGTATCCCCACCAGAAGATGATGATGTATTTGGACTGGATGAAAATAATGAAACAATGACTGTGATTGATGTTAAACCGTTGCAGAAACAAATGCCAGAAACGAACACTTCTATTAAAGAATCAGTGGAGGAGGAGAAGCATCAAAGTGCAGTTGTGGAACATCCAACTGCTGAGATGACCTTGTTGGTTTATTCCAGAAAGAGAAAGAGATTATTAGTGGCTAGTTCTTCTGAAAAACACGCGAAGATGTCCGAGTTGTCTACTATGACTACGGTGGAGGGAGCAAATGGTACTGATATAAGTACTACTCATCATAATGATAGATTGACAATGACAGTCTCTACACCAAACGATACCAATGGAAATGCTTATCAAAATGATGGGGTAATGATAGTTCATACACCAAAGAGGCTCCGTACTTGAGGCATAGTGAAATGGGTGAAGTTTCAACAAAGCCAGCCGCAGCGTGAATTTCGACCTAGACGTGTTCCAGTTCTACGTGGTTCTTCTGTAAAGAAATGAAGGACTTGATTACATTGTGGCCATTATTTTTGGCACATGATTTGTACTGACATTTTTGGTTGTTCATACTGCTACATGGGTGGCTTAATGTTAGACCACTTGGTTACGCTCCCAAATCCTACTATCCCGAAATTCTCCAAAACCCATGTCTCCTGCAACAAACACCGGCACATATAGAAACTTAATTTGCAAATGTATATTACGAACAAAAGGTATGAAAAATAGTACAGTAATATTTTTTTTGCTAATAAAATGGCAAATGAGCCCCTTTTAGTGATGCAGTGTGTGGTGGAGTTAATGATTAATGATTTCAGTTTCCAGCCTTACCAAAGGGTGAGCAGATGAAAAGGTTTATTTAATTATATTAATTTCAAATTGAATAATCAGATTAACACCTAAATTTATTATTGTATTAAAAAACCCAAAAAAGTTAGTAATTTTATCTCATTGTAACCAGTAGTATGGCCTTCCTAATTGCATTTATACTGATGCATGCGTGAAGCGGTTCATTCTAGAGCTTTACGAATTCCTTCATTAATATTTTTCGAATAGCGAGCTATTCATATTCCCTGTGCATAGAAGATGGTGACAGAGTTTCTCCATTCAAGCTTCCCATACAAATTCCCCAGCTTATAGTTTTGAATACATGCATGCACGAAACAGTCCATTCCCGAGCGTTTCAAATTTTCCTCATTATATTTTCGATCCATATTCTCTATGCATAAAAGATAGTGCTAAAGACTTAAATTCTCCATTCAAGCTTCCCTTATAAATATCCCCAGCAGATCCTCAACTTTGCATTATCTATCTGTCTGTATTTCTCTATCTCGTTCAGCATCAACTTCACTTAAAAACAAAATGAAATTTCCTTGTATGAACAGTCAAACCAAACCAAAAGAATCCGTACACAGCTCAACACCTTTAATCTCTAACTTCAATGATCGTATACGTCCCATGCTCGATGCTGTCGACAAACTCCGTCATTTGAAAGTCATGGATGAAGGAATACAGCTTCCAACAATTGTTGTAGTTGGAGATCAATCTTCAGGTAAATCAAGTGTACTCGAATCCTTGGCTGGTATTAGTCTTCCTAGAGGCCAAGGAATCTGTACTCGTGTTCCTCTGATAATGCGTCTCCAGAATCATTCTTCACCTGAACCAAAATTTCACTTGGAGTATCATGGAAAGAAGGTCCCTACTGATGAAGCAAGCATTTCTGAAGCAATTTCTTCTGCGACTGACGAGATTACAGGCGATGGTAAGTGCATCTCAAATACTCCTCTTACTCTTGTAGTTAAGAAGAAAGGAGTTCCAGATCTGACAATGGTTGATTTACCTGGAATTACGAGAGTTCCTGTTCATGGTCAGCCTGAAGACATTTATGAACAGATTAACAATATCATAATGGAGTATATCAAACCCAAAGAAAGCATTATACTTAATGTTTTATCTGCTACTGTTGATTTCCCTACTTGCGAGTCGATCAGAATGTCTCAGAAAGTTGATAAGACTGGTGAGAGGACTTTGGCCGTTGTTACAAAAGTTGATAAATCTCCAGAAGGTTTACTTGAGAAAGTTACTGCTGATGATGTTAATATTGGTCTTGGCTACGTTTGCGTGAGGAATCGTATTGGTGATGAGACTTATGAAGAGGCGAGGATTGAGGAGGCTACATTGTTTCGTTCGCACCCATTGCTCTCCAAGATTGATAAATCTATTGTTGGTGTGCCAGTTTTGGCTCAAAAGCTGGTGCAAATTCAGGCAACCAGTATTTCTAATTGCTTGCCTGATATAGTGAAAAAGATTAATGAGAAGCTTAACCAGAATGCAGCAGAACTCAATAACATGCCAAGAAACCTTTCTAGCATTGTTGATTCTGTTACAGAGTTTATGCGTGTCCTTGGATCTGCCAAGGAGACACTAAGGAATATCCTTATCACTGGAGAATTCAATGAGTTCCCAGATGATGCAAACATGCACTGCACAGCTCGGTTGTCTGAGATGCTGGATAGTTATGCTGCTGATCTGGAGTCTAAGTCTCCATGGAACAATAATAAAGATAGTTTTCTAACGGAAGAGGTTAAGGTTTTAGGGGAAACTAAGGGTATTGGGCTTCCTAACTTCCTACCTGCACAGCTTTTCTTATCATCTTACAGAGAAGAGTTGAGGTGATAGCAGAAACTCCAGTTCAGTTTGCACATAAGGTTTGGAATTATGTTGAAGATGTCTTTGTCCGCGTACTTGTGATGAAATCTGAAAGTTTCCCTCATCTTCAATCTTTTACTAGATGGGCAGCTCACAATGTGATGACAAAGGTAAGGAACAATTCAATAGAACGGGTGAAGGAGATTGTGGAGATGGAGAAAATGGCTGACTATAGCTGCAGTCCTGATTACATCTCAACATGGACTAGGCTGATGCTGCAGCAGCAACAATTCAAGGATGTCATGAATGATGGGTCAAAACCCAAGAAATTGCACTTTGAAATGTTAGGTGATGTTGAATTTGGTCACTTGAAGGACACTCAAATTGTCCAACAGGCCTTTGATATCAAGATGAGATTGATGTCATACTGGAAGATTGTTCTCAGGAGGTTGGTTGACAGTTTGGCCCTTCATTTGCTCTTACTGTTCAGAACCTAGTCAACAAGGATATGGAGCAAGATATTACCAGTGAACTCATGGGTGGTCCTAGTGACTGTGGTGGTATTGAAAGGATGTTGGAGGAGTCACCTTCTGTGGCCACGAAACGTGAAAAGCTGAACCGAAGCATTAAACTGCTCAGGGACTCCAAGGATGTGGTTGCAAAGATTATCGGTCGCATTTCTCTCAATGGCGAACGATCAAACTAGAGACATTTGTTTTTGCTGCTTCTGCTGGTTCTGTTTTTATTCTAAATTTTTTTTCATTTTCTGGTTTTTTAGTTTATTATCTTTGAAGTTGAGTCTGTTTCTGGGATGCTTTTGATTTCCTCTTGGAACTAGGAGTTTGCTCTTGTTCTGTTAGTGTCTATGTTGGTGGCGATTATCTTTAGTATATCTATAAATTTGGTTTAGTATATCTTGTATCCACATTTTAAGTTTTTTGTCCTAGCTTGTTTGTCTGTTCCAAACAGGAAAAACTAAACCTCTGATCACACAAGAATGAACCAGTCTTCAAGCTATGAGAGATACTTGATGGAGCTATTATCAAATCCCATTAGAGAATTCCATCATGAAACTTCGACATGGCAACCACAACCAATTTCTAGTTTTCTACCCTAGTTAACGATTAACCTTGATTCCACTTCAACTGGCCCTGAATGATGGAAGTTCAATTTTAGTATTTCCACTATTGTCTTCGGCATTACGGTTTACGCAACTGCATGTAAAAAAATCCAAACAACACTTCTGCAAGTATATATAAACTCTTCTTACTAAATGCTACCAGATTTTGAATACTGAAATTCTTCACTATTTAGCATGACAATAGCCAGCAAATTCATAGACATGCACTAAACATACAAAACTGGATCTGTTTTCACCACCATTGGCCAACATAGAAGACCAAGGAGCTGAAAAACAACTAGGACAAATCCTCATACTTCTAACCAGGCCAGCAGAATGAGGATGAATTTAACATGTAGCTATGTCATTGATTTTAATGTCCTCAAGATTCACTGATTAGAGACTGCAGCTCTTTCTGAAAAGTCGGAACTTTTTTTGCTTCAAGGGCCATGACCAGTCCCATGGGTTTGTAGTTCTTCATCTGCAAATACAAAAGATTATTGTTGACAAAAATACACAGAGACATGGTATCAAACAATTTTAATGGAAGGAATAGGAAAATGTTGACAATAATAAATGCTTACCTCATCAGTTGGCCGAGATCGCAGAGGAAAGGTGAAGGACCATAAGCTTAGCTGCAATGAATATGGCAAGTTCACTATATAGAATATATAAACTAAAAAACTAATTACAGTTTGTAATACTTCAAAATGGGTTGATACCTTATGAAAAACTTCATCCTCAGGCCATACATATAGCATTGGTTCGTCACTATCACTTTTTGATGTACCTTTCCGCTGGTTGGCATTATTAAGCAACCAAAAGAAGAAAGGAAAGAAGGTAAAAGAAGAGCACTGTTACTTAAAGCTAATGTTTAAACGAATAAATCCATAGTATTCGTCAAATGAAAATACATGTAAATGAGTTGAAAGAAATACCTTGTAAATTCGGGTAATCAGTAGATAAACCTTAAATTTGAAATAAGTTGGCTGCAAAAGAAAATGGAGCAAAAACTTAGCGTTTAGGGTGGCGCATGCATTAAAAAGAAGAAGAAGCCATCTTCAATCCATGCAGATCCCAAACGATATTCTGATCTAACCTCATGTTTAGCCACCTGTGCCACTTCATTGAAGAGTATATTATAAAGGGGAGGCAAAAGCTCAGGAGGAATATTATTCACATGCTTGATGACCAAGAGTCCTACACCCTGTGCTTGCTCATTCAAAAGTATTCTCAAGTCACCTACAATGTCCTTTTCTTTACATGCCCGAAGCAAAAAATTCTTTAACTCCTTGATGGGTTTGGTATCCTGGCATCAGGGAAGGAAAAAGAACAACAACCCAGTATCACACCATGTAAATATGACTCTCCAACAGCAGCAGCGATGTAGTCAGGGAAAAAAAAAAAAAAAAAAACTTGCTTGCTTGCTTGCCTTATACCGACCCAAGTTTAGGGCAGTGACAATGGAGTATAGACAGTCATCATTTTCGTCCTCCTCGTCTTCTATTTTGACCACGGTACCCACTGTGGTTTGTCCCAGAATCAAGTCTACAAAACCACTCAAGTCCCACTGGTGGTCATCCAGGTAAGTACGCAGCAAAACCTTCACTCCATGGAAGTCTTCAGGTTTTGGACTGAAGAAGTCAAAGTCTAATTGGACAATTCCCTGTGCAGGTAAACAGAGTTGTAAGAAAAGAGAAGATTAAAATTAAAAGCCTAAAATTACCACTCGAGATTTGCTTACTCCATTTTCTTCTTCACCATCACTTTCTTCTTCACTATCACTTTCTTCTTCACTGGAAGATTCACAGAGCACGCCCTTCCCTTTCATACAACGCTTTTCAATCTCGATGCCTAAAACTTAACATTTTGATTAAAAGAATTACATTTCTGAATGTCTAAGATAATTGAGGAAACATAGAACATTCTCAAGTGGTATTTGAGTTTAAATCTTTCGGCAGATGATAGCAATATCTCAGAAGCCGAGATGGCATATAACAAGAATATACAAACGAAGGTAGATAGTGTGATTTTTGCAATACCTTGGGACTTGACGGGAGCTTTCTCGTCTGACTTAGAAGAGCTGAGCCGCTTCAATTTGGTGGACTTGGAAGCCATCAAATCAGCATTACGGGCAAATGAGGAGAAGGCTAAAGGCCTATGGCGGCGATTTGATGGCCGCCGGGTCATGACTTACTTTTCTTTAGGTTGCAAACCGAAAATGACCTGATACAAAGATCAGATAACATTAATCTAAAATCTTTTAGGTGTTTTATGGTCATCTTAGAAGGTTAACTATGCACACAGCTGAAATTGCAAGGTTAATAATACCAAGATCAAGAGCATACACCAAATGCATACAAGACATCATATTCTAGGAAACCCCATTAGCTTCAGCAAACCAAAAACAATCTTTTGTAACAAAATCAGAAGAACACAGATTTGTCAAAATGAGAAATGATTCAACTGATAAGGCTTCCATGAAAATTTCACCAAAGGGTAAACAGTCAAATTAAAAAAGTACAGAACCGTCAGAGGCTTGGTAATCTTAGCAACAATGGAAACTAGATGTTGGATCAGGTACAACTTACATACACAAGTTTTAATCTATCCTCAACACCGCAGCAACTAACAGTATATATATTTTTAAGCTCAGAAAAAAGATGAACAATATCACCACCATAGGATTACAGAAAACAGATCAAAATATGTTCAATCAACAATCAAAACTAGAAAAGCATACCATGTCTATAACATATCTAAAATCCATCTACTATACTTCAAAATCACTCTAAAATCCATCTACTAGGCTTCAAAGTCAAATTAAACATCTCTACTTGAGAGGTTTTTTCTTCCAGTGTCACCACCAGATAGCCTGAAGGCTTCAAAATCAAATTAAACGTTATTAGTGTATGATCAGATATTATTATACGAGTTCTTCTTTTTCATCTAGTTTCTCCTAATTTTGACCGACATTTCTACAGTTTTCCCTTATAAAAGAAAATGCTTATAGGATCAGTGATAGGCATCAGGACCCGTATACAGAAGTTGTACATGACATGTGAGATTACAATCAAAAACTAGAAAAACCTGACTTCCAATTACAGAAACAATCTCAGTGGTCAAATTCCTGTCTCTTCATGCAAATTGAATAAAATCATTCACGGAAGTCAACAACTCTGGTCCAATTCCTACTTGTATATGTATTTTGAGCAACTTAAATGTTATATTCTTACTGAGTTGAGATAACAGATAATTCGCAATTCAGTCCCTACTTCTATAAGCAATATAAGCAGATTAGAGCTTCTATAACCTAAACAGATTAGAGCTTCATAAAAATCAACTTTCTATGAACTCCCTCAACCTGATGAAAACTTTCATTAGACGACTGACTGAAAAGCAAGGCTCAAGGCTAAAGCCTTAGCACAGGCCAGAGAACTCCTGCACAATCATTGTAACAAAAACATACCAAGACTCAAAAGATGCATTTCTAACTCTCATATACAACCACCCTACAGCTCAACCAAAATACAGTCCTCCTAATTCTTGATTCTCAAACAATTCTAGACTTGTCACTATCTATATTCATCACAGTTGACAAAACCTTCACATGCAATACTCATTTGATCTCTATCACAGACTGACTCAATTTCAATTACTTCAACCACCAGTAATACATAACATCTTCAATAGCAACACCAGTTCCATTCCAACACCAAATACCCATCAGTTCAGCTCAACCAATACTCAAACATTCTTCTCATCAACATTAGTTCAATGCAATTCAATTCGACCCATATCTTCACATGTAGTTCAGTTCCAACACCATCAACTTCACCACTTCATTTAAACTCTACTCATCTGCAATTTCAGCCTTAACAATCAAACACCGCCGTTTATCAGTTAAACTTATTCCTTATCAATTCCACAACTCAGCTAAGACCACCAGTCTCATAAATACAACTTCTTAAGTCAAACAACAATCCTGAAATATCCATTCTTAAAGCAGCAACCTAAACATTCATCTAACCTCAAGTCTATTCAAGACCCAGCAGTAACAACACATTCTCTCCTCCCTGTAATTCACTTCAATACCAATCCCTAAAGTTCAATCCCTGCATCATCTCATCTCCATCAACATCATCATTAACATTTCAACTTCAAAATCAAAAGCCAAGCATTATTTCTTCCTTGCCATGCCTTTCATAACAACATCATCTCCTAAACAATAACACCAGCACCACCAATTATAATCATCCTCATCACTATCTGCTCATATTAGACTTCATCAACAACTAGACTTCATTCTTTTCAATTTGAAGTAAATCCATCTATACTTAATCAAATCTCATCAGCAACAGTCCCAACTCAGGAACCCTAATCTTCATCTTCATCTTCAATTCAATGAAACCAACCCATAAACCCAAAATTAAACCTGATACAATACTTTCTACCCTAATTAACAACAAACCCAAGAAATAGACTACCAAACCAAATTCAATTTCACAAAGAAATCAATCAAAACAGAAACCCCAAATTAAATCTTCAAATGAAGGAAACCCTAAATTACCTGGTTTAGTAATTCTTCATCAGAACAACTTCAGAACTTCAATTAAACCTGAATTAACTAAACCCAGTCCTCAATTCTTCCTAAACATCACGAAATCAACTTGAATCAAAACTACTAGAAACCCTAGCTTCAATACAACATCAACATCACCTTCTTCTTCTCCTGGAACTCAAACAACTTCAATTCTAACTTCATCTTCTTCGATTCATCAAGCTACCTAACTTTCTATGAATAACTCACACATAAATAACTCAGTTCTTCTGAACTGAGATCGACAGAGAGAAAGAAAGGAAGAACGGAAGAAAAGAAGAGAGAAGAAGAAAAAGAGAGAAATGAATCTCTTCGACACGTTTTGGTGATGATAAGGCCAACCAGAATTCTTAAGGCACCCAGAAACTTGATACGGGCATCCAGGCGGTTGATAGCAAAAAGACTATTTTGCCCTTCGACTACTCTGATGAAAACTTTTTCGTCCGGTATCCGAATGACACGGTAGAGTAGCCCATTACGCATAACTTTTCGAGACCTATCTAGTGATACTAATTTCGTAACTAGATCGTTGTTAGATTAATTTAAATTAATTAACGTTCGTCTCTAATTAATCGAATCAATAGCGGCTTAGTCGTCTCATGACTGGTCTAATATCGTCTCATGACTGGTCTACTTCTATAACCTAAACAGATTAGAGCTTCATAAAAATCAACTTTCTGGAACAATTCCTGAAGAAATGGGAGAGCTAAGTTCTCTTATTGTCAACAAACCATCTCAGTACAGTACTTACTACATTCTATAAGCCCTAAGTGTTGTATCATGAATATGCTTATTAAATTCACGCTATAGATACAAAACTTATAACACTTCTCATTATATGTTACACAAGAACGACAACTATGAATTTATGTAGCTAAGTCTTATTATAGTGATCCTCAATAGCAATCCCTTTTAGCAAAAGCGGCTTTTTGAGTCTAATCCTAAAATGAAAAAAATCCAACCAAAAGGAAAATAGAATCGAGTGAGCTAAAAATACAAACCTTATGAATTAATAATACTCTTCTCCAACGTCTGCAATTCCTCAGAATCTCCACACCTGAGTATTTTAGTTTTTTCTTCAGCGCCTGTTTGAAACGATGAGACAGAACAGAAAGGGAGGAACAAGGGTTTAAGGCCCTTTAGGTTTGTTTTTTCAATATTAAATCGGTTTCAATACCGATTCTTATGAAGGGTATTTTAGGTATTATAATATTATTTGACTAAAAAAACCCTCCTTTTCCTTCTCCTCTCTACTGCTCCCCTCTGAAATTTATCAACTTCTTGAAATCATAGTGTTAAACAAAGAAACACTGGTCTGCCTATATAGGGCTTCTAAAGAAAAAATCAATCAGTAATTGTGATCTTTGGATTCTGAAGTAGAATAAGGTAATAAAAATCCCTTCGTTTTTTCTTTTAAACAGATTTTTGTGCATTTTTTTGATCTTCATATTCCTCTGTATATCCTCACATTACTTTGGTGAAGCTTGAATGACGTTAAATTGTACTAGTTATGTTAAATTTAGTAGCTTATGTAAAGAATTAGGATTGGGTTAGGGTTCGGGTGGCGGATTCAGACACCGTTAGCCCTAACTCAGATCATCTACTTTCCAACCCTAATATTTTATTTGAATTCATGTCTGGCAATGTGATTGAATCAGATCAATCATGGAGGGGAATCTGAGTCTCACACGCAAAAGAAATCTGAAATCGGTAGTGTGGAAGGACTTTGATCTGATTGAAGAAAATGGAAAAGAGAAGGCAAAGTGTAAACATTGTGGGATGCAGTATAGTTATGATTGTAAAAAAGGTGGAACATCAACTTTACAGCGTCATGTTCGAAAGTGTCACAAGTATGGTTCGAGTGAAGATGGTTTACTACTCTTATCTCAATTGGGTGAGAGGGATTTTATCAATGACAGTGAAGACAAGGTTGTTGACATGGATGAAGAAGAAGAAGAAGATAAGATTGAAGAGGATCCCAGCTTTGAGTATAAACGCAAAAGAAATCGGAAATCTTCAGTGTGGAGTGAATATGATTTGGTTAAACAAGATGGAAAACAGAAAGCAAAGTGTAGACATTGTGGCATTGAGTATCTTCATGATAGTAAAAGAAGTGGGACGTCAACTCTACAACGGCATGTTCGAAAATGTCTCAAGCTTGGACCAGATGAAACGTTAAAGGGAGCTGTAGCCGCCAATACTGATAGTCCCATACCTCCGAGAGCTAATGTTGGTCAGTTACTCTTACCACAAGTGAGTTGGAATGGTGATACAAGTACTCCATGTGCAGAGAAGGTGAACCATGTAGAGAAGGTAAACCGTGTAGAGAAGATAAACCATGTCGAGAAAGTAAACTGTGTTGAGAAGGTAAATCATGACATCTTTCGTGAAAAAATAGCCATGTCAATTGTGAAACATAACTATCCACTTGATATTGTGGAGCATGAGGGATTTAGAGATATATGCAGCTATCTAAATGCTAATGTTAAGCACATTTCGAGAGACACTGCTCAAGAAGATATTTTTCAATTGCATAGAAAACAAAAGGATCTCATAATTAAGAGATTATCATCTTCCCCGGGGAATGTATGCCTTACATTAGATATGTGGAAGTATGGTACTACAGATGGGTATATATGTTTAGCAGTTCATTTTATAGATCCAGATTGGGTGCTACAGAAATTGGTTTTAAACTTTCTTCATTTGCAAACCCAACAGGCAGACCATGTAACTGCAAGTACGGTGGTTTCTGTGTTAGGTGAATGGGGAATTGAAGAGAAAATATTTTCTATTACTTCGAATAATTCAGATGTCACATGTGTTAAAGCACTAATAGATCAACTTTATCTGAAGGGTGTTCTGCATAATGCAAGGTCATGTTTCCATGTGCCTTGTTGTGCGCATATTTTGAATCTTATGGTGCAAGAAGGGTTAACAACAGTTAATGTTGCAGTTGAGAAGGTTCGTGGATCAGTAAAGTATCTTAAAGGTTCCGAAGTAATAAACGCGTTGTTCTTACACACTGCTATGAAGTTGGACTTGACACCAACGAGGGATTTATGCCTAGATGTTCCTACAAGGTGGAGTTCTACCTATAATATGCTTGACAGTTCCATTATATACCAGAAAGTATTTGAGCATTTAAAGTTAATTGATGGAAACTATCAAGATTGTCCTACTACAGAAGAGTGGGAGCAAATTGCTGCAGTTTCTAAACTTCTTAAAGCATTTTATGATGTCACAAATATGTTTGCTGGAAGTAAGCATCCTACAACAAATGTATATTTCCAAGGAATATGGAAGATTCAAATGATTTTGAAGAAGGAACACAGTAGTTCAAATGACATCGTTAGACTTATGGCTGACAGAATGCAAATACAGTTTGTCAAATTCTGGACAGTTATCAGTCCAATATTGGCTATAGCAGTTGTTATGGATCCGCGCAGGAAACTTTCATTTGTGGATTTTTGTTACCAAAAGCTGTATCCTGAGACTTACATCCTCGAGGTGAAAAGGTTCGTGATAAGATGGATTCACTCTACCGAGAATACTCGTTATGCAAGTCCACAGAAAGCACAAGCAGTGCAGTAGCTAATATGGGATCAGTTGCTGAAGCAAATTCTACCTTCGATGTAGATGATATTGGAGAAGATTTACAAGTAAGTCTGTTTTCTAGTATGTTGCTTCTAAATGGGTTATGGTTAACATTTCATTTGTTTGTTGTTATATGCATTGTTGTCTTCGTTGATTTTTTTCTTTCTTCATTTAGGAATTCGCATCATTTCAAAGCTCGGATAGGCTATCACAGATGTCAGAATTGGATTTCTATATTGTAGAACTACCACTTCCTTTAAATCATGACTTGGACATTCTACATTTTTGGAAATCTCAAGAATATCGATATGCTAACCTTTCACGAATGGCACGTGATGTTTTAACCATCCCTATATCAACAGTTGCCTCGGCGTCAGCATATAATAGTGAAGGAAGGGCTCTCGACCAACATTGTAGTTCATTGACTCCTGAAATTGCTGAAGCATTGGTAACAACTCGTGATTGGCTATATGGAGTAGGTCTATGAAGTACTAGGGCTTAATGTAACTCTCGAGTGTTATTTTTGAATGTCCCGCTCCTTTTCTTTTGAGTTACGTCTGATGAACCTATTCACTAAAAATGCATCCGCTGTCAACGTACCACATACCTTGCGCTTCTTGTTGCGAGGTGAGGCAGGAATACAATACTTGATTTCGGTATAGTTAGCTTCATTGAGCCAACAATCTTTTTCCATGTGATTTAATTTATCACACTTGGTGCACTTGTACTTGCAATTTTCAGTTGCATGGCCAAACTTTTTGCAGACATTACAATGGAGATTTGAGGAGTAATTTCTTCCGTACCTTTTGTTGTTGTTTCTATAACCTCCTTTTCCACTTCCACGTCCACGGTAGTAATTTATGGGTCCTTGATTTGAAGTCGACCCTTTCTCGTGAGGTGATGTTGATGACGACCCCCCTCTGGAGCTTTCTTTTTTTGCTTCCATATTTTTCTTTTCACTGAAATTTATTTTTGATTGAAATGCCTGCTCCAATGGTTGTTCTGCGAACCTATTTATTCTTTTCAAATGCGCCTCTAATGAACCCATTAATTCATGTACCGAGAGAGTCGATAAATTTTTTGACTCCTCAATTGCAGGGACGATATGGTCGAATTTGAACGGTAAGTTTCTTAAAATCTTTTCTACAACTCTTTTATTTTCTATGGTATCTCTATAACTACTGATTTGATTTACTATTCCAGTAACTCTTGAAAAGAAGTTCTGGATAGTTTCATTTTCTTTCATAAGTAAATTGTCAAAATCTCGCCATAAATTTTGTAGTTTTATGGAGATTACCTTTTCCGAACCTTGGAATGCAACTTTGAGAATATTCCAAGCCTCCTTCGAAGTTTTTGCCACCGAAATTCGAGGAAAAATAGCTTTGCTTACCCCTTGTTGTAGAAACAGTAGTGCTTTAGCATCTTTCTTCTTATTTTCTTTGTACTCCTTTTTCTTTGCATCCGTCCATGACGATAGAGTTTCTGCCGACTCGGGTACATCATAACCTTCTTCTACAAGATCCCATAGGTCTTGAGAAATAAACAATGTCTTCATTTGTAGACTCCAATAATCATAACTCTCACCATCAAAAATTGGAATTAAACTTTGGGCATAATTGAAACCTTGAATACTTTGGTTAATTGCCATGGGTAGAGTTTTGGGATTACTGGGTTAAGTTGGCTCTGATACCAAATTTGTTGGCGCAATGCGGAAGTGTGATGGGTTTATGGAAATTGATTTATGGAAACTGTGTTTGGAAATGATTAAATGAAAAAGAGGTTGGTTAATTAAAATGAGGAGGCTTTGATTAATTATGAAATTGTGAAATGTTTACAAGGGAATTTTAGTGTATAGCACTTTGACTTACTTATTCTAGCACTCAACTCTTACCAAACTCTCACTCACTTGAGTTTTTGATTGTTTTTTATCTTGAGTTTTTTGGATTTTTTTTTATGATGACCACAATAGCCAACATTGGCTTCTATTTATACTACTTCATGACCAACTATTGAGACTATTCTAGAGAAAGAATTCTCTAGATGCATGTGATGAAAACAATCTTAGAAGTCTCTAGAGTGCACACAATGGACTTTTTTATCTTTGTAGTTAAGAAAATTAGAAGAGTCTAGATACCTCTAGATTGGGCCAATGCCTAGAGATAAGCCCATGGGAGTTTGTCACTTTAGTTAGCTAATCTAGATAATTCTAAATTTACCCATCACAAATTATCAAGCATTTCTAACATCTCTCAACTACTACTTCTACCAAACCTTATCCTTTCCAAAGTTTCAAACTTTGTTAGTGCTGCTGCTTCAACTGCTTCTTCCATTGATGTATTCCCTGAAATTGTAAGTGAAACAGTTGATTCAGATTCCCATCCATGACCAGAATGGGTTCTTTTTCTTGATAAGTTGAAAAGTAAAGGTTACTTTAATCAATCTTTACTAGGGGAGGGAGATGTTGTCACTGTTAATGTCAATCGTCGAGCTGACTTGAATCTATTGAAGACTGGGTGTCTCTGTTTTGCTCGAGAGCGGTTTGATATTTGCAAGTATTAAACCCTAAACCCTTTTTTTTTTTGTGAGTTAAATTGAAATTATGAACAATTTATGGATTGTGTTTGTTCTGATTTAAGAAATTTTGAATTGTAGATCATTATCCAGGGAAGATATTGAAACAGTTGTGAAGTATGGATGCCCTAGTGTAAACCCAAAAACTGTTAATTCTGGGAAAAGATTGTGGGCATTTGTAAAACTCAATGAAAGAGATGTAAATCTTCTCTTACCTGTGCTAATTTACATAAAGAGAATAACATTTTAAAGGGCTCTTATAGTTTTAATGACAAGCAAACCATGAACAGGAAACAACAGTATTAACAAATATCTAATACGCATTTTAAACTCAATTGCAGGTATGCGGTGATTGCGGTTTACGTGGTTCGTGTGATAGAGCATACATGGTACTAAAGGATTCTGAAGCAGATGCTCGTACTGTTGATATTATGCGTATGTTGTTGGTTTATGCCGTTGATCCATCAGCAGAGAAACCTAACGGCTGGGAGTATGTTGAAACATCTGCGCGTAAATTGCTTTCTGAACTGATTGAACTGAGTGAGACGGCCCTGGATCCTGCTTTACTGAAGCCTGTTGTTAAACCAACCCGGAGACACGAAGGCCGTGAACATGTAGGGAGACATGAACATCGTGAACATGTAGGAAGACATGAAGGTCGTGAACATGTGGTGAATTTGGAAAAGCGCCAAAATATTGAGATGAAGAAAGGGGATTGGATATGTTCCAAGTAAGTCCATTTTATGGTTTCTGGTATCTAATAGTCTTCTCAGATATCCTTTGCTTATTTAACTAGGTTATATGGTAAAGATTCTGAAATTGATTCCTATGGACCTGGCTATGCTCCTAGATGTATGCCTTTACTTAGTGATGTCAGGGCTTAAATACCATGATTATGGTTAAATAACTTGATGTTTAGAGCTTGCATCCCAATCACATGCTTTTATTCGATAGGGATGAACACCAGGGTTCTGCTATAACTTATAAGCATTCATTACCAACCATATAACATTCTTCCGGGGAACAAATGTATGGGCTGCCAGAACTGAAAGAAAATTTGAAATAAATGTTTCAGGTAACTAGTCATAACATCTTAGTATTGAAATTATAAAAATTGATGGGATTGCAAATGCCAAGCTCCCATGACATGTAGTTCCATGACATTTCTTTTGGTGTATGGTAATCGTGATAATTTTCATAAATCATAACCTTTTGTTTAATTGTGGTAATGGCTGTCTCATTTCAGTTTCACCATCTATTATTGAAAATAAGGAAACCTTTTCTTTTGCATTGTTTTTCTTTTTCCCAGTTCTGTTTTATTCACTTCTGTTTTTTGTTTCTTCGTTACCTCGTACATGTAACTGGACTAATTTCGTGTTTGTCGTAGTCTGCTAATTAACATTCAGAACTAGTCTTTAGAAAGGCTTTCACATTAATCTATTAATTAATAATGTGGATGTCAGCTATATTATTACTAGTGGTTAGGTAACTACATTAGGAGAAACAATTTTTGATTGAGGCATCAGGCATGAATATTCAGACCAGCATTGATTTTACTTCTTATACAGATTATTCAATCATAAGAGAACCCGTGTGACCTTATCGCATGATCCTATAACCTTAGCTGTCAAAACGGAATATGATGCAGGACCGTATAACTAGCCGGAGTAATATCTCTGTTTGACTCGGTCAAAGTATATGTTTGGACTTTGGAGGCAACTCTCATTTGCCTCTTAGCCGAAAATGGAGGAAGAAGAATTTCTCTGTCTACCTGAACCTCCGATAATGAGCTCTGAAACTTCGTAATCATAAGCCGTGATCATGGCTGCCTCGAGACGTTTACTGTCTTCTGTTAGAAATGTTTCTTCGTCTTCTTCTAATTCTTATCTTTCTGACATTCTTCTTGTTACACTCCAACTCATTTTCTCTCTATAACCCATTTCACTAAGCCTTACTGTTTCCATTAATGAATTTTCTGAAACTGGAGTTAGAAAAGCTGTTCCTGGTTCTCATCCATGGCCAGAATGGTCTAATTTCATTGATAAGTTGAAGAATAATGGCTACTTCTTCAATGAAGATCCTTTAACTGGTTTGGCTGACTTGAGTCAGCTCAGGTATGCTTGTCTCCGTTTTGCAAGAGATCGGTTGGATGCTATCAAGTACTAAACCCTAAACCTTAATTTTATTTTGTTATGAATTTTTTTTTTTTTGTGTGTGTGAGGAATTATGAACAAATTGAAGGATTGGGTTTGCAGATCATTATCTAGAGAAGATACTGGAATTGTTGTTAAGTACGAATGCCCTAATTTGGATCGAAAAGTTGTTAACGCTGCAAAAAGATTGAGGGCCTTTGTAGGACTTGATGAAGAAGATGTAAGTGTTTTGTTTACATCTGCTGCTACTAATTTTGATAAGAATTTTGGATACTAAACAGTACTGTTTTTTTGTCTTACAATTGTGAACACATCTAATTCATATTTTGGAAATGGATATGCAAATTATGCAGGGAAATCATTCTTCAAATTGTGTAACCCTCTAATGTATGTTGACATCTTAAAATTCACTTGCAGGTGTGCGGTGGTTGTAATCTGTGTGGTGCGTGTGATAGAGCAAATATGAAATTAGAGGACTCTGAGACATCTGCTCATACTGCTGATGTTATGCGTATGTTGTAGGTGTATGCCCTTGATCCACTTGTTCATTCGTCAGAGAAATCTAACAGCCGGGAGTATGTTGAAGCATCTGCTCGTAGACTGCTCTCTGAGCTGAGTGAGGCACCACCAGATCATTCCTTACCAAATTCGGATGTTAAACCTAAAAGAAAATCGGTGAACTTGAACAAGTCTCAATATTATCAAAATATTGAGATGAAGAACGGGGATTGGATGTGTTCCAAGTAAGTTCAATTTACGGATTCAGATATGTAGTAATTTTGTCTAATATCAATTCTGTACTTGATGATTTAAGTTCAAAAGCTCCTGAATTATCTCAAATGCCAAGTTCTCTCAACATGTTTGAAGTATATACATTCATCATGCCCTATGTTATTGTACTAAAAACAGCTGGTGACTTCGTCGTGATCAACATTATACTTCTTGGTATTAGGAAAATCACATCTTACGCGAAACTACACGTGTATTTAAGATATATCACTCTAGTAGATATTATAAAGAAACTGACGACTGGGTGTTACTGTGGTTGTGGGTGCAGATGCAATTTCATGAACTTTGCCAGAAACATATTGTGTCTTAAGTGCAAAGAAGATGGTCCTAAGCTAGTTAGTCATAACAGCGTTGAGGTGAAGAAAGGAGACTGGACATGTCCAAAGTAAGCCTATCAGTGCATATTCCCCATCGATCGTCTTACTCCTTATCTTATCTATTTCTAGTTGCAAATCTTGTCTACTGGATATGCTCTATTCTCATCATGTTGCAATGTTAGATATGAGCTATTCAACTTACAAATTTTTATGGATGGGGAAATCCTTCTGGAATTGTTGGCAGGTGTGATTTTATGAACTTCGCTCGAAATAAAATCTGCTTTCGATGCCAAGGCCTACGACCCAAAAGAGAGCTTCAACCAGGAGAGTGGGAGTGTCCCTCGTAAGTTTCTTCTTTGCTATGATATTCTTTCCGAATTTGTATTCAGTTTGATTTTGCTGCAACCGAGGTTGTGGTGCTAAGGTATCAATTAGTCATGCACCAAGATTGATCTACATGGATCACTGTAGCGGGACATATTTTGTTCTGCCACATCTGCTGAGCATGGCACTCATCGTCTAGCCTTGTGTTGTTATTATACTTGTACTGTTGCAGGGATTTAATGACACACCTTAGAAGTCAGTGATCCAAGTCTAACTCTTGTAGTGTTGTTATCTGATTCTCTCATTATAAGAAGCTGAGAACCCTTACTGTAAAATCCCATTAAGAGCTTTGCTGCAAAATCTGATTTCATAACTTACATCCCTTTACTAAAATTAGACACTTCTTTCCCCCCATATATTCATGCGCTACCAATACTAAATGTATGTTTCTTCTCTCTACAGATGTGATTTTGTGAACTTCAGAAATAACACAACATGTTTGAAGTGCAGCTGTGATCATCCCAAAGACATTAAAAGGGAAGTAAGCTGATTAAATATGCAATAGAGTGAAGTTTAATGAATTTATCTCCCTAGGAAAAAACAATGCATTAAGAAATTGTTCCTTTTGTTGAAATGGGCCTTGAATGAGTAAATCAGTTTCCTTTTCTGTTTGTTTTTTTCCCTTTTGTAATCTAAACTAGCCATCATGGAGTCAAAACGGAATAGGATGCAGAGCGTATAAGTAGCCGGAATATCTCTATTTGGCCGGTCAATTTATTTTGTTCAATATGTTAACTTACGATCTCCTATTCTTAGTTCTAATTGGTTTATTTTTCTTAGTCGTATTTTAGGTCATATATTGAAGCTTATATAAGAAGAAAAATCATCCTATATTTTCTAGTTTTGGTATTTCTTGAGACGCAATAAAAAAAAACCACCAACAAAGAAAACCCTAATAACATAGAAAATTATCGATGGACGCACAAAGAAAACAGATGAAAGAAGACGTAATCAAAATGCTCCTATCTATCCATATGTTAACGGTAAATGAGTTTAAGAAAATGGTTGCCGACCTAAAATATAGGATGATTTATGACAAGTTGGAAGCTGTAGCTCATTTGGTTTTCTGAAACGTGCTGCAGGCAAACCGTAATTCCGCCAGTATTGGTGTCCTGACTCAATTTCTCACATTAGAGCTCAATTTCCTAATTTCATCCTTGAGGACAAGGATGTCTAAATGGAGAGGGTATTGTTATGTACTTATGGGTCTACAATTACGAAGTTCTAGGCTCTGCCAAGGTTATTAGGTTTTGGGCCGTTAATTCCTTTCGATTGTCTTTAATTCAAATTAGTCTAGTCTTTTAGGAAATCTTGTCTTAAATCTCGGATTAGGGTAACACTAACCAAACGGCTCGGATATGACATGTTCGGATTGGATGAATCAGTGGACTATTAATAACCAATCATTATAAGGAATTGAGGTAAGAAATGAAATAAGAATTTATTAGGCTCATCCAATTTTGGAGAGTAAGTAACTGTGAATAGAGCTGTCAACGGGGCAAGCTAGGGTCAACTCGACCCTAACTTGCCAACTCGTTGTCGGGTTAGTGTCAACCCTAGCCCCAGTACTATTTAAGAACAAGCCTAAAACCCTAACCCTAGACGGGTCAACCCTAGCGGGTCGGCGGGTTAGCTTGTAAGTTTAACACTTATTTTTTTAATCACAAAACGAAAATGATAGTACCCCTTGCTTATGATAAAAGGTCAGACCCACCACTCTAAAGTGCCATTTTTATTTTTATGTTAAATTTTGACCGGTTAATTTAACTACCCGATTGCTTATAAATCAATACTTTATAAATAAGTTAAATCCCCTTTTATCTTCTCTGTAGATAGGTTATTTTCTTTCTTTCTCTTTTTTGGGGTGATAGCGAATTCGTTGATTAATTTTTTGACTTGTTCTTCAAATCATTATCATCTTCTCTATCTATCTTGAAATTATTCCATCATTCAATGTCTTTTTAACTGCATTTTTAATTCGTGAAGACTCTGCAGAGTTCTTTTTAAGTTGCGTAATAGGAAAATTTGACTTTCATCTATAAATAAGTCTTTGGTTAACTTCTTTTCCATCAATTGTTCAGTTCTATATGATAATGAATTATGAGACTTCACTTATGAATTTAACAATATGTCAGTGACAATCCATCAGATTTATAAGTAATTGAAGGTATACCTACCAACAGTAAAGCATTAAGATCTGTTAAGTTAGTAACGAATGAGTTTTTGAAGATTTAGTTGGAAAAAATCTTATTGTCTATTTGATTACTATATATTAATCTATAGAAATTAGCTTAGTATTACTATAAATATCAGAAATAATACTTTTGGCGGGTAACCCGCGGGTTGACCCTAGCCTGACCGATTTATGACGGATTCAGAAATATGAACCCTAACCCGGCTTGTTTAGCCAACAAGCCAAGCCGGACCGGGTTGAAACAATCCGGGTTAGGGTCAACCCGCGGGCTGGGTTATAAATTGACAACTCTAACTGTGAATGAGTTCTTCAGTTATTGTTATTGATTCATAACACAATAGTTAAAAACATAATCACTTATTCTTATTCTTAGAGCCAATTTGTCATATTGTCTTATGCTTAGTGCAAAATTTTACTTATTACATTATCCTAAGTTTAATTTTCACTTCCAGTCATGATTATGACGACTCAGAGATGAAAATGGTATTGATCCAGAACTGTTGTATTAAAAACAACCTTTCCAGGTATCTTCATAAATAAATATATATATATATTTCAATAAAATCCTCTTGGTAGTGTTATTTAATTCCTTTACAAATTTTGAGGATCCGAACACCTCAATTCAAATTTCCTAAGATCAGGAAAATATACACTTTGCGTGCTGCATTATTATGGCTAGGAACATCTCATTTCAAGTTATTGACAATGAATATCATGGTGAAGTTGTGGAAGATGTATATGTTATGCATGATTTGAATATTGTCGATATGTAGTTGATAATAGAAGTGTAGAGGCTGAATAATAGCTTTGAATGTTGTCTGCAGAATTTACCAAATTCCTAAAATCAAAGATAATTGGTCAACCTAGGGTGTGAGTTACAAAAATGATTTTTATACAAATAAATCTCCACGATTCCAAAGATCAATATCCAAGAATCAATCAAGTCTTACCCAACAAACAAGGATAGATATATCTTCCTTGATTGATTTACATACAACTTGTGATATTTCAATAATAAAGATAAACAATGCGGAAAAGAAATAACACAAACACCAGAAATTTAGTTAACGAGGAAACCGCAAATGTAGAAAAACCCTAGTACCTAGTCCGGACTTGAACACCAAACTGTATTAAAACCGCTATAGACACTAGCCTACTATCAGAAATTCAGACTGGTATGTAGTTGAGACCGAATTAAACTGTCACAACAATTCAGTTACAGCCGCGCTCCTTACGCCTCTTGAATCCCAGCAGGACTCCGCACAATTGATTCCCTTAGCTAACGTCCTTTATATCCTAAGAGTTGCTTCAAGTTAATTGAAGACTTTAAACCAATCTGCCTCCCAAAGATAAGCTTATCTGTGATTTCCATTCTGATCAAATATCAAGGTGAGGTAGGAAATCGATAGCAATAGACAAAGTCTAGCTAACCTCAAAATTCGGTCTTATGACTCCCAAAGAGCAGCCTAGATTATTTTCACCTCATCAGTCGAAATTTGTGGAATTACAAAGTCTGAGAAGAAGATACTTTGTGATTTTTATCTATCTTGTTTGAGTGAGTAGCTCAACAATCAAAACAAGATCAGGATACTCGAACTATCAAGATAAAAATAGTTGGACATGTCTTCACGAATCCCTAGGTGAAGTCTTTTTAGTCGCTAAACCCTTTATCAAAACAAGATCAGGATACTCGAACTATCAAGATAAAGATAGTTGAACACGTCTTCACGAATCCCTAGGTGAAGTCTTTTTAGTCGCTAAACCCTAATGGGTTTTAAGGAGAGGACGACTTTAGTTTACAACTAGGACACACAAGAATAGTGTCAGAGATTCAAAGATCCTAGTTGTTTGAGGTTCTCCTTATATATACTTTCAAGATCAAGGTTGCTTTAGATTTAAGCTAAGGTAGTTTTGGAATCAAGCAATCAATAATCATCATTAGATGAAAAACTTAACTTGAGATTAACATAGCAAAATATACACTCTGGTTAGGATGAACCTTAACCGAACCGTAAATAATGCTTGGTTCATAAAAGTTACCCGAAGCTTGCCACTTGAACAATAAGCTTAACCATTTTCATATAACATTTTAAGACTTTTCTTGGATCACACATATGATCAAAAAATCTAGATAGTGTTTTTAGAGAGTTATTAAAATGCAGATTATTTCATAAAAATAATTCGGATGCATCTGAAAATATTCGACAGTGTAAGTACGTGTATCGGGTACTTGTACTATACCTGTTCGTGAATATTCTTGTCATAGTATGTATACCGGGTATGTGTACCCTTAAGAAAAAAACGAGTTCATGAACTCACATATCTTTTATGGCATGCGTTCTGGGTATGCGTACCTTATTTGGTTTTGAAACCAACAGATCTTTTCCGGCTTGCATACTAGGTATGCGTACCTTTCCTGGTTCACGAGTTCACAAACTTTTTATGGTATGGATACCGGGTATGCGTACCAAAAAGTCGTTGCCAAACTATAGCTACGCCGGTTCGTGTACATGTATTGCGGCTCCGGACCTGTAATGTTTCTGCCAGTATGTGAACTAGTATGCATATTGTCCTGTATCCATATTTACAGTAGTTCTATATCTCTAGTAATCAATTCAAAACATTCCCAAATAACATCAATGACACATATAATTGTTTCAGGCTATTTTCAAATGATTAAATTTTGAATCATAATTAGGTCATAAGCAATAAATTGGTTTTCACCAAATTCATCAAGTATGAACAAATGTTTTTAAGCTTAGCATATTTCGAGAATGATGTTCAAGATAAACTTGACTCGAAATTTCTGTTATGCAATGTACTATCTAATTTAGTCATGCGACAATGTCTCAAACATAGTAAGGTGAAAACTTGAGATATAGGTGGTCCAATCTTCACTTACCTTTTGATGTTGAAGTTCTCCAAAGCTCCTATTGATCTTCGCCTTCAAATGGTAGAACGCAGTGATATCCGATTCTCAACTACACACTTCTATCCTAATCCGATACTGACTAAATGTAGACTATAAATCAAGATACAGTTTTGACAAATAAATTTGACAACAAGCTTGAGATAGCAACACTTGTGAGTTCGACCGAGCAATGCTCTAACAATTGGGTTATTGCTTTCTTAGGTGATACCTATAAATTTCTTGACGACTGGTCAACCAAAAGTAAGGATTTATCTGGCATGGTTATGGTACTTAAGTATTGGTACTATTATTACTTCTGCAACATACAACACTTGCTTTGTCAGATATCGGGATGTTTTCCCAAAGATTTGTCTCTTCAAGAAGGAAAACATTAAGCAATCAAAGAAGAGAGGACAAAGGGATACGAAGAAACACTCAGTCTCCAACGCAAGATGACAAATTGACTCTAGAACAAGTTCATAATGTATTTGGAAACCATGGGTAGACATTGAGTATTTTGTGGGAAAGAATTATTACCACGCACTAGATTTATCCAATAGGAGAGTTGTGTTTTCTGACATAGAAAAAAAAACACAAGAGCTAGTTGTTAGTTGGCTGAGAGATTCTAGAGGCAGATATAAGGTGAGATTGTAGTCCTAGAAAATCCTCAAAATTTGCAATTGGTTGTGGACAGAGAGATTGTAAGTGTAGGCGCCGATTACTATTTTGCAGTCACTGAGGATCAATATAACAAGTAGTGGAAGAAGAAGAGTTGGACCTTATCTCACTGAGTCATACCATTCACGGAACGTCAATGAGATAGCAGTGGGTAGCATTGCTCTTCCTCGCCATTTGTTTCCTAATCATCCGCCTCCTAACCTGATGTCACAGAACTATACCTATGGCACACAGAATGAACCCCTATCATAGCTGCCGGAGATAGATTTCACTTTACCATTTTCCAATGAAGTCGGCATAGAAGAGCCAGTACAAGTTCCAAGCTTTGATGTCCTCTAAAAAAGCTACTTCAACCTCTTCCTCGGAAGTTGCACCGACATCTGCCCCAACAGTCTTTTGAGGATGCTCCGGTTCGTCCACATCAGAGTCGAGAATTATGATCCCATTATGAATAGGGTAATCATACTTATCCCCACCTGGAGATTACTTATGCTCAACCCTCCGCCGCTTCATTCGAGCTGCGAATCTTTCAGCCCTGGCACCCGGGGGATGAGACGCTTCATCACACTGAGATGCTTCATCACGTCTCCACTTCTCCTCCATACTAACTGAAGCCAGAAAAGCTTGAACACGCTCTCGAATGACGTATAAGTGCACAAGAGACATACCCTGTATATCACGACCAGCTTCGCGAAACGGAGAATCTATTTTGGCTATCACCTCCTCGAATGCGTTAGCCCTGGGTTTGTCGACTTCAAAACTCTTCTCTGGAGAAGTTGAAGAATAATCATCACCGGCAGTTCCCATCATATAATGCAAAGAGGCATCATGATTATATCAACAATCGATAAAAAAAAAAAGATAATCAAAAATCAAATTACATGAGACATATGGAGCAATACTTGGAATGAAGAAGAATGCAATTCTGTAATGATCGGTGTGGGGAGAAAGGCTCAAACGCTTCTCTTTATATTCCACGAACCAGCAGGATCCCGGGAAGAAAATGAGTCTCTACCTGCCGTGAATAAAGGCTTCAGATGCGGGATAACAATCAAATAGATACTTATCTACCTGAAGATAACTGACGTATGCTAAAAAGAAACATATCTTGCTCAAGAACCGAGCCAGCCTCTATCCTGGTAATGTACGCCGAACTTCTCTTGTGATTTTTTTCGTCTGTCACCATCTAGTGCTTACCCCGCAATAGTGTCACTATTACGTACTAAGCAGGGGACTTAATATTGATGGTGGTTTTTAGTTCAAGGGTAAAATCGTAAAACCCTGTATTTAATACGTTGTCATCCTGCAAAGGAACAAAAGCCATTTGAAAGTGATAAGTGCATAAAACTCTTCACTTACATATGTATTGAGCAATTCAACATATTTACGAAATTTATCCAGACTGGTGCGTGAAACAATAATCCCAGATATTCTGTAAATTTTAATCTATTGCATTATTCACTAATGCATGACCTACCTGGTATTTTCCTATGCTATGTTCCCATCCAAACTCTCGATATTGGCATGACATGACGATTAATGTTCACTCGCAGCGGAGTAGCATGAATCTCCCGAAATGTCAGTATTGAGACCTGCATGAAAACACTCACGTAGGCTACACAACTCTCTGATAAAGAGATTAGCGTATTTACACACTTTTTAATTAAAAGTTAGCGCGATCGAACGCGATTAAATTCCTTAAGGATAATCTAGACTGTCCATATCAGTCTTAAAAAACGATCACGACCACACGATTCAATGGACCTAGCCTACTCCTAGCAGAACTAGGCGATCATCATAATGACTACCGGTGGGGCCACTAACATCCCGACCGATCGGATTCCATCTAGTACACCCGTAACGCCTTTGAACGCTAACCCTAACATGGGTGATCGCGTTGTTGAAGGATGAGCTCAAACGAGCTAAGATCGGCAAAAACGGTCTCAAAAACATCACGACCGCCCAACTTAGCTAGCCTAGTTAGACGACTTAGATATTCATTCGAATGATCAAAGAGGTGCTGACGCGTTCACCGTCGACCCATCTCCATACCTGGTTAATCGAACTACACATAGCAATCCAAGAGCGTTTCAAACCGTTTCCCCAAAGTAGGGTGATCGCGCGCTCTTTAAACCCTAAATTGAGTCAGCGGCATTACACAACTGCCGCAAATCAATCATGGTCTCCCATCTTCACCATCCTAGTCGGACGACCTATATCCAATTTCAGGAGGCCAACGAGATGCTTGCACACTCACCAACAACCCATCTATGCATATACCTAATCGGCCTGTCCAAATCAGTGGCAAACGCCACAAATCATTTGGCTAAATGGTATGGTAGCCGCACGGCTTCAAACCCTAAATTACAATCAACGACAGCATACAACTGCCGCAAATCATCTCGTCCGTCCAACTTTGCTAGCTTGGTCGGACGGTTTAGATCGGATTCTAGATGGCCAACAGGGTGACGGCGTGATCACCGGCCGCCCCTCCTCCACAGAGAAAGATCGGCCAAGTCATGACTCGTTCATAGGATCCCCAAACGATCACTCAAAGGTGGCCATTCGCGCTACTTGTATGATTCAACAGCAGTCATTAACTGCCGCAAATCTTCTCAGCCACTCAACTTGGCTAGCCAATTTAAGCGGTCCGGATCCAACCTGGATCAACCAATAGGATTTTAGAATGAATACCAGTCGCCACTCTCCTATAGGAACTGATCGGCGACTCCCTGGGATGCGAGCATAGCTCCTACCAACTCCCTGAAAGAGGGTGGTCACGCTTCTTTTAAGACATTCAACTCGCGACTAATTTTGACGAGCTCTAAATTATTTAAAAGCACTATTTGTTATTTTTAGCTGCTTATTTAAAAGCGATGCTTTATATACATCGATTATAAAAAATATTTTATGAATATTGATTTCACGAATAATTTTATTATTTGACCTAAAAGCACTCTGTGCTTCTTTTAGCGGCAAGTCTCACGACTTGACCCACTTACTCGAGACATCAAACATGTCACAAACTGGGGGATGCTCACTGGGGTATTGTTCTGGCAGTTTACAGCGTGCGGCGTGCAACGCGCCAATTACGAGAACGTGTTAGTAAATAACGGACGGTTAACAGCAATGAGAGTAGTGGGTGAAAGTGTGACCAGTTTTCCCTCGTAATGGAAACGTGGTGATCACCACTTTTTACACAACCCCACTTCTCTACTGCTTAATCACCTCCACTTCCTAAGAGATCAGGGGGTGCTCGAACATGACCTGTATAAATAGGATTTCAACCTTCGACAGGAAGACTAGTGTTATCAACACAAGTATCCAGAAAACACCGTGAACTGATAACTTACATTCTGCAAGCCAGTTCTACATTCTGGTACAAGTTATAAAACAACCACACCTTCATAATTCAACATTCTGATCTCAAAACACCTTCTTCGCTTCCCTCCCTAAGATCAACCCTTCTCCTTCACTTTGTGACCGAAGCAAGACTGGAACGGCCATTTCTTGGTTTAGGCCAGGATTGTACAGATTGATCTCTCGAATCTAAAGTACTCCCGTGCAGTGCATTTTTTTATGGTTTGAATTCGTTTCTCATCAACACACCCAAATTTACCAAAATCAGCAGAATCAGTTTTTACCCCAAAACACCATGTTATGTCTCAAA
Organism: Papaver atlanticum; assembly: GCA_023531105.1. Lineage (NCBI taxonomy): Eukaryota > Viridiplantae > Streptophyta > Magnoliopsida > Ranunculales > Papaveraceae > Papaver > Papaver atlanticum. The sequence goes on from JAJJMB010000931.1 coordinate 1,242,136, forward strand.
TTGATGCGGATACATTATCTCATCCACCTGTTCGTACCTGAACAGGAGATATTGTGATTACAATTCCGATAGCTATACATATTAGGGCTAAAGAAGTTTGGAAATATATCCTGGTTAGGAGGTTGGATTTCAAAACCGTGACTTTTGATGAGGCTAAGAAGGATCTTTTGAATCAATGGAAACTTACAGGTCCGGTTCAATTTATTCCATGGATCAAAGGATATATTTTTATCAAGTTATTCAATGAAGTTGATAGAAAATGAGTTAGCTATGAAGGTCTGTGGAAAGCTAAAACTCAACAGTTACAAGTTCAACCATGGACTCCCATGTTTGATCCAGAATCAGAGAAGGTTACAAGAGCTGTCGTATGGGTGCGTTTTTCCTATTTTCCCTGGGAATGTTGGGATGAAGAAATCTTATTTAGGATGGCTAGAGGTCTTGGCAAACCCATGGCATGCGATCCTAGAACCTTACGACATGAATATGGCTATTTTGCAGTTGTATTAATTGATATTGATTTTTCAAAACCACTTGGTAATATTATTATTGATGGTGAAGACAATACATAGGGTTTTTATCAGGAATATGAAATTTTAAATCAACCAAAGTTTTGTAATTATTGCAAATCTATTGGCCATGATGAACTTGAATGCCGAACTAAGAAATACAATGAATTGAAGAAGAAAGCTGATGCAGAAATAAACGCAGATATTCAGAAGGCTATTCTTGATGAGATGGCCGAGCTAAAGAATTATTGGATCAAGACAAAAGCCCCAAAACCAATGGTTAATCCCCCGGAAAAACCATTGGAAGATGCTACAAAACTTGATGATGTAGCCGTGGCTAAACAAGCGAAAGAGAAAGGTACTACTTTTGCTGCCACACACACGTACTTTCCTAGCCCAGTTGGAAGTGTTACTGCCAGCGAAACTGACCAAATTCTGTGTAATGATGGTGCATCTCCTGTACGACACAATGATGGTGTATCTTCGCAGTCGGAAATTCCACGCAATGATGGTGCAAGTCTTGATCAGAATTTCCTCAATGATGGTGCAACACAGTCTAGTCAATTTCCGCGTAATAATGGTGTGGTTGTGAGCACTGATGCCCAAACTGAACCCGATGTTTCTAACTTGGAGAACGGAGAAATTGTTGCCTTTAATGAGTATGATGAATTGAAGAAAAAAAGGCCAACGAGCTTGCAAGGGCGGCTGATTTTGCAAAAATTGAATAGGATACAACTTTGGCAAAGTTGCAAAATGCGAGGAGATTAATATTGGAGAAAAATAACCAACCCGAGGTAGCGACTTCTCAAACACAATTTGAGGTTTCGCCTATTCAGGCCAATCAATCTGATAAATGAATTGAGCCTATAACCATGGGCTAATTGCCTACGAATTATATTTTGGAACCCACCCGGGAATGATGGTTTTAGTTCTCCAACTAAAACTGCGAGAAGGACTTCACCGGCCAAGCCTTTGGATGGTATTGCAACATCCAACATGTTTGAGACTGGGACCGAGGATATTGAAGAAGAAGAGGAGGAGGTGTTTTTGGAAAAACCACCTGACACTATGCAATCAATTAATCCGAATGCAAGCATCGTGGATAAGGAGGCTGATAAATTAGATTGGAGTGCGGCTGCTGACCAAGAGGAACGTGAAAAGAAAGAGCTAGCTGAAAAGAAAAAACTTGATGCTTTGGCCAAGATAGCTAGTGCTTCAAAGCCAAAAGAACAAGTCAAAAAGAAGAAGAATCCAGGTGAAGCCGGTTCTTCCAAACCAACTACATAGGTTCAAGTTGGCCAGAGAAGAGGTATGAGTCAAGCACGCAATGGTTCGGCAAGCCCTTACAGAGATATTGTTTCTTAATGCGGGTCTTTTATTGGAATTCTAAGGGCTTGGCTAAATATGGTGCAAAGGCCAAGTTAAAAGAGCTTTATCGTTTGCACAAACCAGAGATTATTTGTAATGTGGAGCCTAAGGTTTTTTGCACTACGTATTTTATTAGAAGTTTGCGGTTTGCATGATTTTAGTGAGGATGTGATTACTAATGAGGGTGATGGTGACAAAGGTAATATTTGGGTCTTGTGGAAGAATTCTTTAGCTCGTCCAGGTATTTTATCTTGCTCTAGTCAAGCTATTTCTTTGGATTTTGATGGTGATTTCATTACGGATGTTCATGCTTCTTTTAATCCAATTATTATAAAATTGTTTTGGCAGCAGTCGGGGTTTGGTTTTATATATATTCCTTGGTTGGTTCTTGGTGATTTTAACTGTGTATTGCACTTAGAGGAAAAGAAGGGTGGTAAGGTTCCTTTAGCTGTTTATATGAATGAATTTCGAAGATGGGTTTCAGATAATGGCCTTGTTGAGGCGGATGCTATTGTTAAGAAATATACTTGGTTAAATTGTCAGAGTGGCCGACGTAGAATAGTTTCAAAACATGATAGAGTTGTTGTTAATGCTTGGCTTTATAAATATGTAAATTGGAGATGTAAAGCTTTACCTAGAATTGCATCGGATCACTCCCCGCTTTTTGGTTTTGTTTTTGATAGTTTATATTTAATGGTACCCTTCCGTAGGGTTTAAAAATAATGTCTCAAAGTCCAAATGTCCAAAAATAAAAAGGTTCAAAAATAAAAATTTACAAAAATAAAGTCCTATTTACAATTTCTAAAAATAAAATCTACAAAAATAAAATAAAATAAATCTAATTAATTAATTAAAAAAGAATATCTTCGTCTTTTCTCCGTTCTTTTTGCTTTGTCTAGCTTTTAATCCCCCTGGTCTTTCATCTCCAATTCCTTTTTGATTCAAAACCTGCAACAAAAAGACAAATACCCAAGAAACGTAAAAAAGAACAAAAATATATAAAAAAAATCCGCGTCGGTGGCGCCAAAAATTGATGTAATTTTAAAGTTGTTGTAGTAAATGAGTTCAAACTCTCGGACTTGTGTAGACTCGAGTTTTTAAATTTAATAAAAATACTACAAAAATATTACAAAGGGTGCGAGAGTTACTGGGACTCATGATTCCACCAAATTCCATTCATGTGATTCAAATAATAATTCCAATCAATTATAGCTCAAATATTAAAAATATGGACTCTTATTCTTTGCCAAAAGTAGATTTTTGAAAAGCAATGACTGTAAATAAAAAGCATGATGTATCAAAAATACATAGACCAAGCATACATCATCAAACGAAATCACACTCATTCAATAAAAATCATAAATCTATTAAAAATCAATGCAAATAGTCATAAAAGAATTATTAGAATTACCACATGCGTGAAATAGGGCTTCCTCCGTCATCCCAGTGTTGGGGTTTAGCTCCTCATGGTAAAAACATGCTCAAAAGATTGATTCATGGCTTAAAAGGTGTTTTTATTGAAGAGAAATAATAATACAGCGAATCTGCAACGCTTTTCTGGCGTTACAGAAATCACTGATACAATTGAAGTGCTGTTAATAAATGATAAATCGGTTCTGCTGTTGAATATAAGACTGCTTCTGCGACGGTCCAGTGTTGACCGAAGTTCTTCGTGTTCTTCAGCAGCAGCAGCGGCGGCAGCGGCAGGTTTCCTGCAACTTTGATTTTTCGGCTCTGCGGTGTTCTAAACTTCCCCTAACTTTCGACACCCCTTCTATATGACCCAACCAATCTATTTATATCAAAAAGACCGATTAAATCTCTCCAAAATCTTCCAAAATCTCTTCCTTTCTTTTCACGGAAAAGTTGCGAAAATTTCTTGTTTTAGGATTTCTATGCATTTCTGAGCTTTCCTTTTGATTCTAAACTCTTCCTTAGATAGATACCAATCTTTGGGAAGGTTTATAGCACTTTAATCTCTCTAAAATTTCCTAAAATCGGTCACACACATTACTTTCCATATTTTGCTGTTGAGATAAAAATCCGTCGATTGAGCCCAGTTTAATCGATTTCAACACCCATGTTAGATTCCTAGACCCATAAGGAGTCTACCCTATGAAAATCAGAGGTTTAATCGACGTCAAACTCCTCCAAATCACTATCACCAAAACTTCCATAAACGTGTATATATTTTGGTTTTGGTTTCCCGCCAAAATTTAGAATTTGAACGTGAAGGGGTAAGGTTACCCCTTATCCAGTAGTCGCCCCTTATCCGTTGCTGGAGTCCACATAACACTCGTCCCTTGGGTTGCATTTATCAACTTTTCGAGCCAATTTCGCCGCAAAAGCTTATTTCTCCAAAAACACCTACAAAGAGATAAAATACCAAAATAAGTACAAAAATGGGTACTAACAATATAGACAATAGAGATGAAAATAGACACATAAATGCGTCTATCAAAACTCTATAGGATCAATATCAAGTGTTACGGATTTATTATATATTTGTATTTTACTTAATTATAAAAACGATTATAATGCGGAAAACAAAGTAAAAGACACAACAAGATTTTGTTAACGAGGAAACTGCAAATGCAGAAAAACCCTGGGACCTAATCCAGTTTTTAATACTTTCAGAATTAAGCCGCTATACAAAATCTAATATCAACTTCATATAGTTGAGACCAAGAAGACTACCTCTAGATACTTATTTTCGTCACTATCCCTGCGACTTCGACTTCTAGAGTCATGCATGTGAATATCAAGTCCTTTGGATCGTCTTCCAAACAACAAAGGAAGAATCTGCTTGGTAACCACTTTAATCAATCTTTATAGAAGATATTAATGAGTCGTTAACAGAGGCTCTTATGTTTAATTTAATAAAATCCTTTGTCTAGTTAGATTAATTAATCTAAATATTGATTACCGAAATAATCAAAATTTAGATTCGTAATCAATCAATATAGATCTCAAAGAGAAACTATAAATCGATGTCGATCTCATGCAACTAATCAACCAAGTCTATCAAAGATAAACCGATTCTAGTTGGATCCCAGCCGATCAAGATTTGTGCACTAACTCCACAAGATACGAAAAATAATAAGAATTCTTCTTCGTCTTCAAATCTTCTATTGCCTTCAATAACCTGCACAACAACACTTGAATCCTCTTGTGATCAATCACACATATAACGAAGTCTGTGAATAATGGATTATCACAAGATGTCTTTATATCCGAAGATGATTCTAAAGATCCCGTCAATACTTTGATCTAGCTAGTCTGAGTGAATTCTATATCATAAAAGAAGATTCTCAAGAATAAACAAACTAGGTGCAATCAAAGTTTCAACAACCATTAGTCAAATCAATAATCGTAAACTAATAACACTTCAATTATCTAGTTTCCCACCAACGGTACTCGTAGAGCTTCTTGATCCCATTAGAAGTCTTTAAACGAGCGGTCGTAAGAGATTTCGCCTAATTAGGGTACTTTCCTCTCCGGATAGATGGCTCCACCAGAAACAACAAGAAATGAAGTTTGCCTGACTCTTAAGATAGTTTGCAAAAAATGCAAACTCAAGTATTTATAAATCAAGGTTGTTTGAACAACAAGGAAATTCCAAAACCGAAAATATTCTCAAGATATGCATTAAAGTACCTAAATTCGGTTTTTCTATTTCCAATAAATGTTAACCAATATTTATGAAAAATCTCATGGAAAAACCTTCTATTATTAGTGTAGCACATTAACTAATAATATATTCCAGTGGATATGTTTTAAATGTTGGTAGCTAAAACATATACGAAAAAAATCATAACTAGATGCTTTTCACTTTTTCGGACCATGGATCACCTTGAGTATCAAGGAATATCTTTGAACAATAAATGATAAGAGTTATGTACATGTTCAAATATGTCGACATCTAGAAGTTTCTTAGCAAACCCTAATTCCAAGCTTCACACAAAACATACAAAGATATGTGAATATTCGAAACTTGGTTTTGCATCTTGGGGTCGGTTGTACTAACCTCACAATATAAGTTATGATCGTTATACCATATTTTCCAAACCAGGTTGTGACCGGTTACACCTCGCTTCCCAGAGGTAGCATGTGATCGGTTACACCTTGCTTCCTAAAGGTAGCTTGTGATCGATTACAACTAACTTCCAAATTCATCTTATGACTGGTTATACCTTGGTTCCCAAAGTAACTTGTGACCAGTTACAAATTGCATTCCAATATAGCTTATGATTGGTTACATATTGATTTTCAATGAAGCTCATGACCGATTACAACAAACTCAACTAGTTAAGATAGGTTCTACCTTGTCATCTTATATTGGTCAATCGAAAGATATTCAATATAGAACCTGACCAATCATGATTTCCTTTTGATTATGAAGCAAGTTTATATATGTACTTCCTTTAAACAAATGTCATAAAAAAACTGTTTCCTAGGGTGAAATCATTCTTATATAATGCACACATAATCAAAAAACTATATACAATAGATTATGTCGATGTCGTACTTATGAAGTTCCAAAAGATAAGCGTTTATACTTCGTAATATGTTTCCTTGACACTTTGATCATACTATTATCACCAAGTCACATCACTAGAGAATTATATACAATATATACAGATTCGCATGTTATGTTTTCAATATAGCATGACTTGAATATACGTTAGGAATGGAAACAAGATCAAGTCAATATTACTAACCTCAAGTGGAAGGATGATATCGTCGTTGTAGTCGTTACTTCTTCACATTCTTCAGTCTTAGGAGTAATACTTGTACGTCTCAACATTCCTAGACTTTCTAAAAAGACGAGGGTACCCAAATACACCACAATCTTTGAAATATCCACCTATAAGTCCTCTTACCGAAAGTGATTGTCTATGGACAAAGTCGAGACAATACGACAAATCGGTATTCACACTTTGTGTGATCGTCTATGGATACGAGATCGATACAATACAACAACCAAAGTGTGATTACTTGATAACAGGTTCGGATTTAACCAAACTCTAGGATCACTATCAAGTTGTTAATGGTGGTTTTTAGTTCAGGGCTAAAATTGTAAAACCCTGCATTTATTATGCTGTCATTCTGCAAAGAGACAAAGCCATGTAAAGGTGATGAGTACACAACCTCTTCATTTGCACATTAATTGAGAAATTCAATATGTTTACATGAAATTTATCCAGAATGGTGCATGTAGCAACAATCCCAGATATTCTGTAAATTTCGATACCTTGCCTGTATTATTCATTAATATAGGACTCACTGAATACTTTCCGTGCTGTATTCCACGGCTGAACCATTAATATTGATATGACATGACAATTAGTGTTCACTCGCAGCTGAGTAGCACAAATTTCCCGAAGTATCAAGGTTGAGGTTTGCATAAAAGTACTCAGTCAGAAAGCATGCTGCTCTCTGGCAATAAATAACTTTGTGTCAACACGCAGAATCCAATCAATTTTGTGATAATTCACATGATTCAATATCAACCTAACTAATTTGCAAAAATTAGGTTTTTCGCACCTTGCGCAGTATATCAGACCCTGCTGGTCGAAACTAAACCTAGGAAAACTAGGCAATTGATCCGCCATGGATTAGTAGGTGCAAAGTCCTTCCTAAAATCAGAAAACAAGGAATAAAAGAGGAGCCGTGGAAAATAGGAGTAGCAACAAAGGGAGGTGTGGTCGTGCCATAGGCCAGCCGGCGCCACATGGAGATGGCCTCGCCCCCATGTTGCTTGCCGGCCGTCCTTTTTCCCATCGACCAATCAGGCCGCTTTAAATGCGCCACATGCACATGAGATGTGGCCGGGCCCATACTTGCCGGCCTTCTTTCCTATCGGCCAATCAGGTCGCTTTAAATGCGCCACGCGCACTATGTTTTGCCGGCCCCTTTTCTATTGACCAATCAGGTCGTTTTAAACCCTCCACGCGCATATAAAAGCCAAACCATGCTAATCGACATGCCAAATGTGCCATGCCACACCAACATGCTAATCGACATGCCAACATGCCACTCCGCCGCAGTAACATGCCAATGTGCCACAAATGGCGCAGTTACGTGCTAACCCACTTTCTGTTTGTGGCCAACGCCATAACGGACTTCAATAAGGGTATTCTAATCAGAAGCATGACTTTTGCTTTAGCGGCACTAGTTGAAACCCTAATTTCCAGTCATGGCCCAAATTACGTCACTTTGGCCCCACAACATGTCACGAACCATGCGGGACCCAGAAAACCCTAAAAATGGAGCCATGCTATGGCCACCCATGGCTATCCTTGCGCCTGTGGTCGTTCCCACATTATGGCCTTGCCATAATTCCTTTGACGCGGACATGGCACCATCTGCACAAAGAATGTCACGGTGCCACGACCACATGCCACACGCGCTAATTAGGGTTTTGGCATGCCAAACCCTAATTTAAGTAAGGTTTCTACGCCAACCATGCCAAATAATGCTACCTAGGCATTAAGTTTGATGTGGCAACTAGAGCCAATATTGCCAAGCCATATTTGGATTCAACACCAATATGCCAAGATATAACGACCGCGGCTACGCCAGGCGCTATTCGCGCCACTATGCCACTAGCATGTGCCAATCGTGCCACCATGCCACTTGCGCCACTATGCCATCACCAGGTGCAAACAGAATGTGGCCATAATCAATGGCCACCTTCTCTCATGAATTACAATCTCAGCCGTCCAAATTCGCAACGGAATTGATCGGCCTATGGTAAGTCTTAAGTGACCAACCAAGACTAACCTAATAGCGTCACACACCATTCTCCCGCGGAAAGAATCCTGACTTACTTTCCACACATGGCTATCCGCCACCTAACTGGCATATAATTAATCAGAATAACTAGGTCTTGCATACGAGACCCACTCAGCAATCTGCTACATATTTTCCACGAAAATACTCGAGACATCAAACATGTCACAAACTGGGGGATACTCATCAGGGTATTGGTCTGTCGGTTTACAGCGTGTGGCGTGCAATACTCCCATTATAAGAAAGTGTCAGGAAAGCGGGCAGTTAGTGGCGACAAGAAGTAGTGGGTGTAAACTAACCCGTTTCCTTCATAGTGGGGACGCGGTTTCTAGCATTTACACATTACCCCACTTCTCCATCACTCAGCTACTCCCACTTCCTACGAGATCAGGGTGCGTTCAATTATGACTTGTATAAATAGGTTTCTACCTATTTCAACCAGACAACAGTCTTGGTTAACAACAACACAAGTATCCAGAAATACACAAAAGAACTGATAGCTTACATTCCGCAAGCCAGTTCCATATTCTGATACAAGTAATAAAATAGCCACACCTTCAAAGTTAACCATTCTGATCTCAACACCTTCTTCGCTTCCCTCCCTAAGATCAACCCTTCTCCTTCACTTTGTGACCGAAGCAAGACTGGAATGGCAATTTCTTGGTTTAGGTCAGGATTGTACAGATTGATCACTCGAATATAAAGTACTCCTGTGCAGTGCATTTGTTTAAGGTTTGAGTTCGTTTCTCATCAACACACCAAAATTTACCAAAACCAGCAGAAATAGTTTTTACCCCAAAACACAAGTAATACGGAGTTAACGTTTGTGTAATTTACTTTAAATTATAATAACAACAATAATAATTGCGGAAAGGAACAGTAAATGACACAGCAAGATTTTGTTAACGAGGAAACCGCAAATGCAGAAAAACCTCAGGACCTAGTCCAGAATTGAATACTCTAAGAATTAAGCCGCTATACAAAATCTAAACCAACTTCGTATAATTGAGACCAAGCAACTAAACCTTGTTCACTTAGTTTCTTCAGTATTCCTGCGCTTACATTCAATAAGTGCATGCACTGGAACAATTCCATTGGATCGTATTCCAAACAGTAAAGGAACAACAAATCTGTTTGGTAACAACTCTCTTGATTCTTTCAGATAAAGATATCTCAAGTCATATGCAAAGGCTCTTCCGATTAACTAATAAACTCGTTTGCCTGGTTAGATCAATCTATCCAACAACTACCGAAGTAGCAGAGTTTAGATTTGCAATCAATCAATATAGATTCAAATAAGAAACTATAAGGTGATGCCGATCTTACACAACTAATCAATCGAATAAATCCGATTCTAGTTGGATCCTAGATGATCAAGGTTTCAGCACACCCAAAGATATAGAAACAAAATAAGAAATCTTCTTTATCTTCAAATCTTCAATAAAAACCTGCACAACACCACTTGAATCTCTTGTGATCAATCACACACATAATGGAGTCTGTTAATAATGGATTATCACAAGATGTCTTTAGATCTACAAACAGTTCTAAAGATCCCGTCGACACTTCGATCTAGTTTGAGTGAATCTTATATCAGAAGAGAAGATTCTCAAGAATAAACAAACTAGGTGCAATCAAAGTACAACAATAGTTAGTCAATCAAATCAATCGAAAACTAAAATAAACTGCAATTATCTAGTTTCCCACCAATGGTACTCGTAGAGCCTCTTGATCCCACAGAAGTCTTTAAACGAGCGGTCGTAAGAGATTTCGCCTGATTATGGTACTTTCCTCTCCGGATAGACGCCTCCACCAGAAACAACAAAAAGATGAAGTTTGCCTGGCTCTTAGGATAGTTTGCTAGAAATGCAAACTTGGATATTTATAGACCAAGGATGTTTGGACACCAAGGAATTTCCAAAACCGAATATTCTCAAGATATGCAATAAATGCCCAAAATCGGTTTTCATAATTCATGGAAATGCTTTGTCCAATATTTCCGAAATCTCTCAATAGAAAATCTCTAATTAGTAAATGCACATTACCAATTTTTATTTTCTAGAGATATGCATTTAATTGCTTATAATTAAAGCATATAAAACTAACAACCTTAATTAAAAGATTCTTAATTTATTTCGGACCGGGATCTCTTTGAGTTATTAAGGAATATCTTTAAACAATAAAACATAAGAGTTACTGTTCATGTTCAAAGTGTGTTGACATCTTTTCTTTGTAAATCCTCTTTCATATTTACAATCTTGGAATCGATTATACCACACTTCCAAACAAGTTTAGAATTGGTTCATCTGTATTCCAAGACAACTATGTGATTGATTAAATATCAATTCACTAATCATGGGTTCACGGTTTTACCAAACACAAGGATCGGTTCTACCTCAATATGGTTTGCTTGTGACCGAACACACAAGTTACCTGGACCGGTTACATCAGTTACCAGGATCGGTTACGTCAATTACCAGGACCGGTTACCATATACTCATGGTATTATTTGTGATCGGTTACACAAGTAACTAGGATCTGTTACACCAATTACCAGGATCGGTTACACCAATTACTAGGACCGGTTACAACAATTACAAGGATCAATTACACAACCCTTTTGTGATCGGTTACACCAATTACTAGGATCGGTCACACCAATTACAAATATCGATCATACCATCTCAGGTGATTACTTAGGATCGGTTACACTAATAAAAGTCATACCAATACATAAGTAAGGCATTGTGACTAGTTTTACCAAGATACATAACAAGTTATGATCGGTTCTACTAACTCATACATATTGGTAACCCAAAGATATGCAATGAATAACAATACCAATAAGCCTAGCGATTTCCCTTTCAATTCATAAAACAAGTTTATGAATGTACTTCCTTTAAACGAATGTAAACATGTTTCCTAGGATGAAATCTTCACCCATACTCATACACATAATCACAATAGCATTCATACGATTATGTCGATGTCTTATATATGAAGTTCAAAAGATAAGCGTTATACTTCGTATTCTAATTCCTTAACACTATGTCTACTAAAGTATAATCATTCACAGCTTCGCAGTTATGTTTTCAATATAGCACGACTTGAAAGATACGTTGGGAATGAAACAGTTCAAGTCAAAATATTACTAACCTCAAGAGGAAGGATGATGTCGTCGATGTAGCTTGTTACTTATTCATATTCTTCAAGTCTTCGAGTAATACTTGTATGTCTGATTATCCTAATCTTTCTAGCCTAACCTATACGAAGTTGTCTCTAGTACATAATCAAGCGACTCTTAAATTGAGTTTTGATTCACTAAAATATGACAACCAAACTTGACGTACCAACGCTAGGTGGGTTCAACCGAGCTATGCTCTAACAATCTCCCCTTTGTCAATTTTAGTGACAAAACTCTTAGAATCATATGGATAAACAAATTACAAAAATTCATTATACATACGCTTGATTCCAAGTTTCATAGGCACAATACCCTGCATATATTCAATCCATAAATGTCGTTGTTGACATTTAAATAACAAAGCTAATAATCCCCCTAAAGGTAAGGTAGGTAGATTTTCGATCCGCACATCTTTGTTATTTCTCTTTTGTATTCTAAATAACTACAATCAACATATGATACGTTTCCCCCCCTTAGTCAATGCTTTACTCTTTCGTTAGATATAACGTTTAAGCATAATTGTCCTTTCCTTAGCGATTACAAATCACTTGCTTACTCCATATATTTCTCCCCCTTTTTGTCACAAAATGACAAAGGTACGAGCAAATACCAAAACCGAAAGGATCTTACAATCTAAAAGAATTGTACAACCTATAAGAGTTAAGCATGAAGGTTTCACATACAACTTTAGATAACCAATACCAAAACCGAAACTACAAGTAATTTGGTTTTAATATGTTATCAAGGAAACAATTTCCCGAAGCAATTTTCCCTAATAGTTTAACAAATTGACTAAGAAACTTAGTTCCCTTGCTAAACCTATTGCAAAAATACAATCGCTTATTTTGATAAGACCAAAATAAAGATCAGAATTAACTTTATTTTTCTCATCAGGCTCTAATTATTCAGACAATAACTTAGACCTTTCACTTTAGACAAGACAAATACTAGGTTAGTTAACTAATTTTTCTTGTCAAGGCATTCGATTAGACTTGAATAACCGAATCCTTTACTTTTGATAAGTCTTAACTAAGATAAGAATTAACTTAGTTTCTCTTATCCGGAATCGAATTGGATTAAAAAAATGATCCCGTATTTTGTTAAGCCATAAACAATACATACAAACCAAATGAATTGACTTGACTTACAAAATTATTTCTCTTAAACGGAAGCAATTGATACAAACATAGACATTAAAGCACCGCAATTGCACCGAAATTTTGTTAAGCAAAAACACTTGATACCAAACAATAAGCCAAATAAATTGACATAATTTTTATTAACCGGAGACAATTGAATCACACACACACACATCCATACACACATAATGGAATAAACATCAATTGTACTGAAATTTTGTTAAGCAAAAGCAAAATATATGCAATAAAATCAGGCTTTTCTTAAATAGGAAAACGATTAACTAACAAATTCGTTACCTCAGATTCCGCATCTTCTTATCCCCATAAATATATACCATTAAGCGCAAGTTCAAGTTAGAACTCTCCCCCATTATGTTGTCATCCTCTCGCAAGAACAAAAGAACAACAACAAAGAGCAACCTTTACCAGAGAAAGGTTGAATCGGTTTTAACTAATGCGCACCAATATCATAAGTTGAAAACCCGAAACACATATGTTTATGCTAAACAAAACTCATGTAAACACAAATTGATTTAACACATTGTGACTTTTTACATATGAGTCTCAATCGGAACACCTTATGATCCTTTGATAAAGACTACTAACATGAGTTAGAACTTAATCCCGCTAAATCAAAGAGCCACACAAACCATAAGGGTTCACATCATATGAGATCGAATATTAAGGTTATGAAAACCGAAATCAAACATCCCATAAACACATAGCAATAATATAAAGCATTCAAGCACATGCTATGTAATCGAAAAAACTATCACAAGAAAAATTATAAAATAATAATTTTATTTATTAATAATAGATAGTTTTATTCAGACCTTATACAATAATTGAAATAAATCAAAAACTGATATCTATTTTTTCTTGTAATCACGAGTCTTGTGAAGATCGCTTTCGAATACTGGATTCAAATTTTTCTGAGCACTTCCTTTTCCAGTAGAAGATTTGTTCATCTCAAACAGTTGAGAATGGAGATCAGCTAGTACTTCTTTTGAATCCTTTATCATCAGCTCATGGTGTCTAATGCAACTTCTAACAGTAAGAATCTGTTTTCTTAGAGAATCTTGAAGATTACCATGTTGAGAGACATCATGAGTTTCAGTCATAACCGATGCACACAGTGCTAAATCATCAAGGGATGACCCTTCCTTTACCGATTTCTCCATTAACGTAAGATAGTCTTCTTTCAGACAAGAAAAATATATATAACATAGGAGAAAATCAAGGGGTGATATAATTTAGTTTATGGAAACCGAATATGTTTATCCCAAAAGTACAAGATATCGATTATGGGATTATTGTTACCTAACGAATAGATTTGCACATTCTGCCCAGTTTTATGCCTCCTCACAATCATAATTTTGGGCAACAAGTGAGGATGCATCTTTCAACACAATCAGTGTGTGTTGAGTTGAGAATTAATCTCACTATATCCAACAAAGACATCCTTAGGGTAATTTATAAACAAAATAGAGTGTACTTCTTTGTGTTCTTTCTTTCTCTTGTTATTGCAAGAGTCTGCAACTCCTTTTTGAGATCTAATAAACTCATCAGCCATCAAAATATTTATGCCCTTGCGAAGTGCTTTGATGAATTTATTTTGTTAGAGATTTCCATGGAAGATTGCAGTATGGATATTTTCTCCACATAAAGAACTAAACATATTACCAGAAGACTTGCCTTCTGACCTCTTGAGTTTTATCTGACAGGGGTTTCATAAGGTTTTCAAGTTGTAGACTTAATCTTTGATTTTCATTAATTCACAACTCAAGTTTTTCTAAACAGTTCTTTAGGAGTTGATTAAACTCACAAGGTATATCACTGTTAGATTTGGCAAGAAGTGCATTACAACTAGATATTCCTTCATAGGGTTTTTCCTCTGGAATATCATCTAGAGTAGAGACGTAAGCTTTGTTGCACTTCTGAGCTTTTCTGCTGGAACACTGTTTTGCCATATGTCCGAGTCTACGGCATTTGAAACATTGGATTTCTTCATTACCTTTTTCATAACAGAAAGATAATGTATCAGGATTAGAATTATCTTTCAATAAAACATCCTTAATCCGTTGTGTTAGGAGTATAATTTTTGAGTTAAGCTCTTTTTCAACAAGTATTTCATCCTTTTGACAACGTTTCTCAGTCTTGTTTATACATACTTCTTTCGAAGATTGACTTGTATTAGCTGAGACATCATATCCAACATTTCAGTTCTTCAGCAGAGTTTCTTTGTCAAAGATCTTTATCTTTCCTACAAGAGAGCTTCGAGAAAGTATAGAAAGATCGTTGGCTTCTATTATGGAATGTTTCTTAGACTCGTATCTGGATGGTAACGATCTGAGAATCTTGCATACTATTTCCTTTTCAGGTATAGCCTTTCTAAGAGAAAAAGAGGCATTGACAATCTCAGAAAGTTTAGAGTTAAACTCCTCGAAGGTATCGTTATCATCCAATTTAAGGTATTCCCATTCAAAAGAAAAAGAAAGAAGTCGTGCTTCTCTTTCAGAATCATTTTCTTCAAATACAGTCTCAAGAGTATCCCATGCTTCCTTAGAAGTTTCACATGACAGAACATGATGTAGAAGATCATGACTTACTGCATATATTATGGCATTCAATCCATCAGAATTCTGCTTTCAAAGAGCTCTTTCTTAATAAGTGTAGAACGCTAAGATTTTGTTAACGAGGAAACCGCAAATGCAGAAAAACCTCGAGACCAAGTCCAGAATTGAATATTCTCAAAATTAAGCCGCTATACAAAATCTAAACCAACTTCGTATAGTTGAGACCAAACAACTAAACCTAGTTCACTTAGTTTCTTCAGTATTCCTGCGCTTACGTTCAATAAGTGCACGCACTGGAACAATTCCTTTGGATCGTATTCCAAACAGTAAAGGAACAACAAATCTGTTTGGTAACAACTCTCTTGATTCTTTCAGATAAAGATATCTCAAGTCATATGCAAAGGCTCTTCCGATTAACTAATAAACTCCTTTGCCTGGTTAGATCAATCTATCAGACAACTATCGAAGTAGCAGAGTTTAGATTTGCAATCAATCAATATAGATTCAAATAAGAAACTATAAGGTGATGCCGATCTTATACAACTAATCAATCGAATAAATCCGATTCTAGTTGGATCCCAGATGATCAAGGTTTCGGCACACCCAAAGATATAGAAACCAAATAAGAAATCTTCTTTATCTTCAAATCTTCTTTAATCTTCAATAAACACCTGCACAACACCACTTGAATCTCTTGTGATCAATAACACACAGAACGGAGTCTGTTAACAATTGATTATCACAAGATGTCTTTAGATCTACAAACAGTTCTAAAGATCCCGTCGACACTTCGATCTAGTTTGAGTGAATCTTATATCAGAAGAGAAGATTCCTAAGAATAAACAAACTAGGTGCAATCAAAGTACAACAACCGTTAGTCAATCAAATCAATCGAAAACTAAAATAAACTGCAATTATCTAGTTTCCCACCAACGGTACTCGTAGAGCCTCTTGATCCCATAGAAGTCTTTAAACGAGCGGTCGTAAGAGATTTCGCCTGATTATGGTACTTTCCTCTCCGGAAAGACGCCTCCACCAGAAACAACAAAAAGATGAAGTTTGCCTGGCTCTTAGGATAGTTTGCTAGAAATGCAAACTTGGATATTTATAAACCAAGGATGTTTGGACACCGAGGAATTTCCAAAACCGATTATTCTCAAGATATGCAATAAATGCCCAAAATCGGTATCATAATTTATGGAAATGCTTTGTCCAATGTTTCTGAAATCTCTCAATAGAAAATCTCCAATTAATGAATGCACATTACCAATTTTTATTTTCTAGAGATATGCATTTAATTGCTTGTAATTAAAGCATATAAAACTAACAACCTTAATTAAAAGATTCTTAATTTATTTCGGAATGGGATCTCTTTGAGTTATTAAGGAATATCTTTGAACAATAAAACATAAGAGTTACTGTTCATGTTCAAAGTGTGTTGACATCTTTTCTTTGTAAATCCTCTTTCATATTTACAATCTTGGAATCGATTATACCACACTTCCAAACAAGTTTAGAATTGGTTCATCTGTATTCTAAGACAACTATGTGATTGATTAAATATCAATTCACTAATCAAGGGTTCACGGTTTTATAAAACACAAGGATCGGTTCTACCTAAATATGGTTTGCTTGTGATCGAACATACAAGTTACCTGGACAGGTTTTACACAAGACAACCATATACTCATGGTATTACTTGTGATCGGTTAAACAAGTCACTAGGATCGGTTACACCAATTACCAGGATCGGTTACACCAATTACTAGGACCGGTTACAATAATTACAAGGATCGATTACACAACCCTTTTGTGATCGGTCACACCAATTACAAATATCGATTATACCATCTCAGGTGATTACTTAGGATCGGCTACACTAATAAAATTCATACCAAATCATAAGTCAAACACTGTGATTAGTTATACCAAGATACATAACAAGTTATGATCGGTTCTGCTAACTCACACATATTGGTAATCCAAAGATATGCAATGAATAACAATACTAATAAGCCTAGCGATTTCCCTTTCATTCATAAAACAAGTTCATAAATGTACTTCCTTTACCCATTGTTTCCTATGATGAAATCTCCACCTTTACCCATACACATAATCACAATAGCATTCATACGATTATGTCGATGTCATATATACAAAGTTCAAAAGATAAGCGTTATACTTCGTATCCTAATTCCTTAACACTATGATCATGTGATCATGTCTTACTACTAGAGTATAAGCATTCTCAACTTCGCAGTTATGTTTTCAATATAGTACGACTTGAAAGATACGTTAGGAATGAAACAGTTCAAGTCAATATTACTAACCTCAAGAGGAAGGATGATATCGTCGTTGTATCTTGTTACTTCTTCACATTCTTCAGGTCTTCGAGTAATACTTGTATGTCTCATAATCCTAGACTTTCTAGTCTAACCTATACGAAGTTGTCTCTAGCAAATAATCAAGTGACTCTTAGATGAGTTTTGATTCACTAAAATATGACAACCAAACTTGACATACCAACGCTTGGTGGGTTTAACCGAGCTATGCTCTAACACTTTCTAGTCTAACCTAAACGAAGTTGACTCTAGTATTTAATCAAGCGACTCTAGATGAGTTTTGTTACTAAAATATGACAACCAAACTTGACATACCAATGCTTGGTGGGTTCAACCGAGTTATGCTCTAACAAAAACGCGTTTGGTAGATGTATTTTCAGAAAACGAAAAAATGAAGATGATAAATAATCGTTTTCTGTGTTCTTTTTTCTTTTTTCTTTTTTCTTTTTAGAACAAAGTAAGAGATTGGGGAAATAACTACAAGTGAGCCATGACCAGTATCACTACGAGTCTTTACATTTGATCTGATTTAGTTGATTTCCCTTGGTTTTAAAAAAAAAAAAATTATCCTACCAAAACATTTTTAGAAAATGAAATCAAAGAAAATCGGGTATGTTTTTAAAACAATAGAAAATTATTTTAAAAATTGTACCAAACAAGCCGTTATTGTCCCACTTTTTTTAACTTCTTTATGATGATTCGTATGAAAAGGCTGAAGCTGCATACATGGTGGGAATTATTCCATGGATCCTCATGCACATGCCTCAAGACATCCTGCTTAAGTCAAGGTCCTAGTGGATTATAAAAGGACATCCTGCTTAAGTCAAGGTCCCAGTGGATTATAAGAGATCATGCTACTTTCATCTTAAATGAGGGTTCGGCGTGCTCCTTTCTAAGGTTAATCATATCAAGCACGAGCCTTATGATTACCTTTTTGGAAGAGTGGGGAACCACCTAGCAATGATTCTGGAATTAGTAGAGGATGTTGTTGGTGTACAAATGGAAGACTTTGTTCAAACTAATGATTACAATTGTTCTTCAGAAGATTGTGATCACTCAGCAAGACAACGATCAAGCATTTGTCACGCTACAAGAGTTGGTTGTTCATCTTAACACTGAGATGGTGCCACTAATAGTTAATTTGCTATCAAAAGTCCGTGCTTTTGCTCTTCTTCAAGGTGATAGGAGACATCTACTATCTTCTTTGCAAATTTATCACGTACTGACTGGATCAAGCAACCAGGATTTCTTTAGAGATGCACTACCATCATTGTTCGATGAAGTTGTGTGATTTAAAGGCGATGGAGACTCTATGAGACCACGAGTAGGTAGATTTAGAATACCAATCTCCAGTCATTTTCTAATAGGATAGTCAAGTCAAATAAGTTTGACTTGACTTAGTTTAGTTTGAGTCAGCTGTGTAGTTTAGTTGAGTCAGTTTCTGACCCACACAACTAAAATATCATGTAATAAATGTGTCTGAAACACAACCTTTGTATCTTATCTCGACAGTCTTTGTAATACATTCTTTTCTCTTCTTCTTCATCTCTGTGTATTTACTTTTCATTTTTCTTGATAATCATGAGAGCAAGATTTCTCATTTTCATCAGTCCATCAATATTAAATTGTTTTATTCTGTAAAGTTTTCTGTCTCGGTTTTTCTATGTTGTGTTTGTGGTGAAAAAAAATTGTGCTCCCAAAAGTCTTCCCAGTCATTAAAGCTCAGAGTTTGTGTATTTGCAGAAAATGGTGTTTTTGAAGAATCCATCTCTACCATAATTGTTTCCTGTTTATTTGATCATCCCATTGTAACTTAAATTTTCTGGTAAAGGACAAAAATGTTTGAGGAGTTTGATGTTTACAAAATTACTCGAAATCTCTGTGATTATATTATGGCGTATAAGCACAATCATACTGTTGCAGTGAAAAAGGATGTTCACTTTTTTAGCTTTGTTTATTTGCATGCAGGGCTTAGAGCTGGAAAACGGGAGGGCCGTGGATGGCTTGTTATGGGTTTCACGGGTTACGGGTTAACACGGACACAAGCTTGCACACAGTTGTTCATCACGGATTGTCATTTCTTTAACCCTAGCTTGTAGCAGGTAAAGCTTGCGGGCTAGCTTGTAACGAGGTGGAGAGTTAGTTGGTTTATTCACTTGCACAATGAACTGCAACCATCATGTCATTAGAGCAGTTCCTATGGAATGAACAAACCATCAAGTTTGTTGATTTTGATCCCACTATGGACTCAACAAACATGAAAAATGGATGTTCAAACCAACAAATTTGTTGATATGTTCATTGAGTTGGATGATATAGCGCGTGCTTGATGAAAGAACGGGCGAGCTTGGCACCAGCGCTGGCGTTTGAGCCAAAAGCGGTGGCGCTTGTCTTTCCAGCGCGCACTCTTGATTAAAGCGCCAACGGCTGAATCTGGACGGCTGAAAAAACTTGTGATTTAACGGCTATGATTTTTGAGTTCTATAAATACTCCTCATTTCAACTCCAAATTCACATTCACACATCTAGGCTTCTTTACTCTTCTCTGAGCTTAAAAAAATTCTTCAACTTCAACAAAATTTTCAATTCTTGAACATGTCTCGGCCCTTGTTAGTTTGGCGCGCTCCGTATACTAAAGAAGAAGATGAATCTATTTGCAGAAACTATGTTTTTTTTATTTACTCAGCTTGCTTCAGCAAACTATCCATGAGTGAATTTCTGGGCGGTTATTCACGACGGGTTCTGCAGTGACACCCGTAATCCGAGTCATCGTGTTATATGCGACATAGAAAATCGTTTTCGTATAATTAAGAAAGAAGTAAGTGAGTTTGTAGCTTTAACCATAAAAGCCAATCGATATAGACTGAGAGGTGAAACTGATGCTGAGATGGTAACAAGATCTTTGGCTGAATGGCGAAGATGGAAAATGTGGCTTTTCCTTTCGAAAAATGTTTTGAAATCCTTAAGGTGTTGAACAGTTTCAACCCCTTCTTTGTAGTTGTTATTCCACCTAGTACTTCTCACTTGTGAAGCTAATATAGTCCGTCGTAATTCAGTGGAGCTAATGTAAAACACTTGATTTTAAACATATGTAATGTTATTTAATTAAGACCGTCGTACTTTTAAAACTAAAATTACAAATGTAGCAGAATTAAAGATTACAATCTCTCTAACGTCGCTCGTCGCTAGCTCCCCATTGTTATTTTCTGGACTCAAGAATTCTGCAAGACCTGGGGATAGACCTGGAATATCCCCACTTACCAACATATTAAATAAATTTACGTATGTTGATAGACCTGGGGATAGACCTGGTTGAACAACATTAGGCGATTGGAAAGCACTCGGTGCATGATGAGTTTTGTAGTTGTAATAAAAATAGTGGTAATAAGATTCGTTGCTCGAACTTGTGAAGGATTTTTTTTATACTTAAATTAAACTCAACAATTCAAATAAATTATATCAAAAATATAAAGAAATACCGAGACTCTGGATTCCACCATTGACCAATTAATTGATAAACTCTAATCAATATTCATGCAATTTTTTTCTTTAAAGTGATTCTAATATTTGCCTCTAATAGATTTTTGAAGTAATAGTTGTAAACACAAAGCATGAAACATCAAAAGTTTTAAAACCTAGCATGTTCCATCAAAACAACTCACAACTACTCAATAAAAATCAATTTTCCTATATTAGTTCTATGCAAATAATCATATAAAAATATTGCAAAAAATAATTAAAATAGAATTATACCACTTTTCATGAAACAATGGCTTCCTCCGTCGCCTCGGCTAAGGGGTTTAGCTCCTCATATTAATCGTGTTCTCAAAATACATGTTTATGGCTCAAAAATTGATTAAAAGGGAGAAAAGGGTATATTGTAGTCGCTGAAAGTCTAAAACAGAAGACTGAATCGTTGCTGAAAGACTTCGGTGACTGCAGACAGGAGTGATAGAAGCTCGTTGTCACTGAAAATAAGTCTTCCTTTGCGACTGTTGCATGTGCGTCTTATGTTCTTCGTCTTCTTCTTCTTCTTCAGCAGCAGCAGAGTTTCTGTACTCGATTTTCTTCGCTTCTCTGTTTCGCTCCAACACGGATATACAACCCAATCTACTCGATCCAATCACACACATCAACCCATTTATGCTCTAACAGGTCCAGCCCATAAGAAATATGCAGTTGAATTTCTTTAAATCTCGCTTGAATCTCGAACCTTAATCTGCAGGTGTGTTGGTTTATTTTTTCCCACCAAAAGTGAAATTCAAATGAAGGGGATGACCTCCCCCTATCCAGTCCCGGTCTGTGTTTAGTAGCTGTCTGGAAATGGGTTACCCCTTATCCAAAGTGAGAGTCCGAATAGCAAATGTCCTCCTAGGAGCCTTTAACAACTTTACGAGCCAATTTTGCCGCACAAGCCTATTCCCCCAAAAACACCTACAAAGGGGAAAAATACCAAAATAAGTACAAAAATGGGTACTAACAATATACACAAAAGAGATGAAAATAGACACATAAATGTGTCTATCAGTGCACTCGGTCCTCCAAGCATATAAGAGGTTTGTTGTTGTGATGGTGGTGTAACATTGTAGCAATCATTTTGGTTGTAGGGCGAGAATGATGATGAAATGCGCCTAGGATCTATCCGAAATACTTGAGGTTGAGATACAGGCACAATTTGTGGTGAAGTATTCTGCCGTATGTGTGGTGAAGAAGAACTCTGTCGTACTTATGTTTCTCTCACCACTGTTTCTTCACTATCGTGCTATGATCTGTTGCTCCTGGTGGAATCGGAAGACTATGACCGCCGCCCATCATCATTTACAGTTAGACTCAATCCAAACACTGTGTTCCCGTGAGCATTCCCGACACACATTCAAGTGTATAGCCTCCATTTGCCGATTCTTCCAATGCAAATCGTTCAGTTTGTTCCGCAACTCTTCCTCACTGGCAGTGACATTGTAGTAAGGATATTCACGTTCCACACCTTGGGAAACAATGGGGATCGTGGTTGTCTCACCTTGTGGAGAAATACTTGCCATCTCCCAACGAATTTCGGGCATATTTGACGAAGATGATGAAGAAATTGCACCCGTGGTGGGGTAATTCATAAAGCATGGCTCTTTTGGAGGTGGCTGGCTAGGAACGATATTTGCATCATGGGACAGGCGTGATAACGCTGGGAGATCAAAACCATAGATGTGGGTGTTGTGTGTCCCAATTACAAGATTCGCAATCGACTCGTACCATTCGACATACTCCGCTTCACTAATATCCCTCTGTGTATTTAGTTCATACCTCGCCCAATTGGTTCTTCTCAGCCGTTCAAAATCTGATCCATAGGTTTGCATCTGTTGTGGCGGGTTAATTGCAATTGCATATATATACCTTGCATTTGGTACTGCAGTCTTTCTCCCAGGTAGCAAACCCCTCTATCCAATGGTGGAGTGTAAAAAACAACTCTACGCAGAGAATAATCAAGAATACGTTGTCCAACATCAGCATCATACTGAGGAAAATCAATGTAAGGGTGAACAACAACGTTGTTGTGGCTCCGAGTCATCTGATGAAACCTCTGAACAAAACTGGAACCCGAGATGTCGCTGTCAGTGCCCTTCGCTAAGTTGGTCGAGATGTACATATTCAATATTTGAAATCTTTGGGTATCGTCTTTAAGGATTGGTTTACTAACACGGAAGTAGGTATACCGCCAATACTGCAAATTACTCCATAGTTTTAGTATTTTGACTTAATCTACATTTTCTCATAAAAATTATTTAAATTTTTAAATAATAATTTTGATATTTACCTCTATGATGCTGGAGAAGCCAGTGAAGTTATCTCCTCCCATGGACGCATGATCCATCCCACAGTAAAAATATGCTAAAATTACAGATCCCCAGTCATAATCTGGTGTTTTGTCAAGATCTTCTAACGCTTGAAGCCAACCAACACGAGCAACAGAAGTTGAGTTTGGAAATAATGTCAGACCCAGTACCCATAAGATAAACATCCTTTCGAGTTCAGGATAGTCATCTACATGTTCTGGGTTTCTGGGTTGGAGAAGGAAATACTTCAACGCTGAACATTTAATCCCACCTCCTTTCAATTGTTTATAATCTTCAGGTATTTCTGAATCTATAAACGAGGGAAAAAAGTGTCTCACATTTACTATTTGAGTTCCATTCGTCTTGGATGAATGGTGGCGGTGATGTGAGTTTTAATTGTAGTGAAAGTGGTGGTAATAGGATTCGATTCTCGAACTTGTGAAGGATTCTTTTAGACTCAAATTAACTAAAATAAAATTGTATCAAATTATAAAAAAGACACCGAGACTTTGGATTCCACCATTGACCAATTATTTGATAAATTCTAATCAATATTCATGCAATATTTTTCTTTAAGTTGACTCTAATATTTGCCTCTAATTTGGTTCTTGAAGTAATAATTGTAAGCACGAAGCATGAAACATCAAAAATATTAAAACCAAGCATGTCCCATCAAAACACTTCACAACTACTCAATAAAAACCAATTTTTCTTTTAAGTTCTATGCAAAAAATTATGTAAAATAATTGCAATAAATAATAAAAAATAGAATTATACCACTTTTCATGGAACAATGGCTTCCTCCGTCGCCTCGGCTAAGGGGTTTAGCTCCTCATATTAATCTCTTGCTCAAAATACATCTTTGGTGTTTAAAAGTTGATTAAAAGAGTGAAAAGTTCTAAACAGCGGGTTCTGTAACTAATATAAGTGTTACAGAACCTATTTCTACAGAGAACCCATTGCGAAGAACCTATTTCTACAGAGAACCCGTTGCGAAGTGAAGATAACTGTTGGAAAAATTGTTACAAAAGGTTTAAAGTTTGAAAGTTACGGTCACAGAATCTGCGACTTTCTTTTTCTGCTGTTTATGTTCTTCGTCTTCTCCGGTAACAGTTTGCACCAGCAGAACGTGATTTCTTCCAATGGTTTTTCTAGCTTCTCTAAGGCTCTAAACTTCCCCTAACTTCTTCCTTTCCTTCCTAGGACCCTAACCAACCCTTTTATACATAGTAGAGCAAAGAAAATTCGAGAATAAACTTGGTTTTTTCCTCCACAGCAAGTTGCGATATTTCCCTATCTTTTTTTCTGTTTCACGTGCATTCGATCAATCAAAGCTGTCCAAACTCCTCCCTTGATAGAAACAAGTCTTTAAGAAGAGTTTCCTTCCACTTCTTCACGTAAGTTTCCAAGAATAAACCAAGAAACTTGCCCAAAATAAACCATGATATTTTTGGAAAGTTTTCGCTTCCAATTCGAGTTCTAGCCACTTTGGATCCATTCCAACACCCTTACCTTGCCTGTTAGGTCCATAGGAACAAACCCAATCAAATTCAGCCCTTTAATCTCCATAAAAATCGATCAAAAATTCATCCACAAAATCGCCTGTGTAAGGAAGAAATTCCCGCCATTTTTGTTTATTTGAAAACGTGAAGAAATTTGTCCTCCCCCTATCCAGTCTCGGTCTGTGCTTAGCAGCTGCCTGAAAATGGGTTACCCCTTATTTAAAGTGAGAGTCCGAATAGCAAATGTCCTCCCAGGAGCCTTTAACAACTTTTCGAGCCAATTTTGCTGCAAAAGCCTATTTCTCCATAAACACCTACAAAGGGATAAAATACCAAAATTAGTACAGAAATGGGTACTAACAGTATACACAAAAGAGATGAAAATAGACACATAAATGCGTCTATCAGGCGGCTCCCCTATTCCACTTGGGATCCCACAAATGAAATACAAATCAAGGGGCGTAATTCCTATTACAAGTATAATATCAACTATGATTAATTCTTTTGATTATTTAATAATTATTTACAAAATATAATTTAAGTTAAGTTAAACAAGCTTACCAATTTCAAAATCAATGAAATGGAATGTGTGTGTCGTCGCACACCACCTTTCTACCACTATTATTGGAATTTTGTTGTTGTGTCTTCTAGGCTTCACACTATAAAGCGCATGACAGGGATATCTGTCAACCCTTTCTCGGACTTGAGGGGGTAAAACTTCATAAATAGCTTTTAAGTCTGAAAATCCACCTCTCATTCTAAAATAATCATCAGACCGATCTTGATGCCCCGACACATGACCTTGGACTAATGATGGACCAACAACGACATTCGGCGCTGATGTGCTTTTGTAGTTGTAGTGGTAAAAAGGTTCGTTGCTCGAACTTGTGAAGGATTTTTTTTAGACTTAAATTAAACTCAACAATTCAAATAAGTTATATCAAAAATATAAAGAAATACCGAGACTCTGGATTCCACCATTGACCAATTAATTGATAAACTCTAATCAATATTCATGCAATATTTTTCTTTAAAGTGACTCTAATATTTGCCTCTAATAGATTTTTGAAGTAATAATTGTAAGCACGAAGCATGAAACATCAAAAGTATTAAACCCAAGCATGTCCCATCAAAACACTTCACAACTACTCAATAAAAACCAATTTTTCTTTTAAATTCTATGCAAATAATCATGTAAAATAATTGCAATAAATAATTAAAATAGAAATATACCACTTTTCATGGAACAATGGCTTCCTCCGTCGCCTCGGCTAAGGGGTTTAGCTCCTCATATTAACCACTTGCTCAAAATACATATTTGGTGTTCAAAAGTTGATTAAAATAGTGAAAAGTGCTAAGCAGCGGATTCTGTAACAAATATAATTGTTACAGAACCTATTCTTACAGAGAAACTGTTGCGAACTGAAGCTAACTGTTGGAAAAATTGTTACAAAGGGTATAGAATTTGAAAGCTACGGTCACAGTTTCTGCGACTTTCTTTTTCTGTTGTTCTGTGTTCTTCGTCTTCTCCGGCAACAGCAGCACTAGCAGAAACCCGTCTTCTTCCAATGATTTTTCTGGCTTCTCTAAGGCTCTAAACTTTCCCCTAATCTTTGTTGCTCCTAAATATGACTCGAATCAACCTATATATATCCACCAAACCCAAAATCTCTCGAGTTAATCCAAATATTCTCGTTTTTTCTTATCAGCACGTTACGGGATTTTTCTTCCCTGTTTAATCTTTTTTTACGCGTCAACTTGGTTTCCAAACTCTCTTAAACTCTCTCAAGACTGAATAAGGACTCCATACACTCCAATCTTGCCGTAAAATCTTCACAAACTTCTTTTGTAAACCGAAAACATCTCAAAATATGAATACTCCCTGTTTTGCTCCAACACGGATTTCTATCCCTGTTTAATCGATTCTACAGCTCATACCAAACTTGTTTATCCTTAACAGGGTTAACCCAACGAAAATCATCCCTTGAATCTCCTTAAAAATCGTCCAAAAATCCAAACAGAAAATTCTGTTTTCTGTAAAAAAAATCCCGCCAATTTTTGTTTTGAAAATTTGAGAAGAAATGTGACCTCCCCCTATCCAGTGCCGGTCTGTGCTTAGCAGCTGCTTGGAAATGGGTTACCCCTTATCCAAAATGAGAGTCCGAATAGCAAATGTCCTCCCCGGAGCCTTTAACAACTTTTCGAGCCAATTTTGCCGCAAAAGCCTATTTCTCCAAAAACACCTACAAAGGGATAAAATACCAAAATTAGTACAAAAATGGGTACTAACAATATACACAATAGAGATGAAAATAGACACATAAATGCATCTATCAGGCGCAGCAAACTTTACTTCCCGATTTTGAGAAAAATCTACACCTGTGGCAGGCCGCGGTGCCGGTTCATTTCTTCGATCTCTTCTCTTCTTTACAGTATTGATCGCTTTTTTTTAAATGCCGCTCATATTGTATCAATTTTTTTTTATTTAGAAGAGTTTTAGAAGAAGGAAATAGCAGTGGTGTGACTGAAAATGAAATCAGTTGAAGGAATTTATAATTTTGCAAATATAGATGTTGGAATTATGGTCGTTGGCGATTTTGCTTCTCACGCCAGCGTTTGTATTTTCAACGCCAGAGTTCTTAGTTTTAACGCCTGCGCTTTTCCTACCAACGCCGGCGTTTGCCTCAAGAACGGGCGCTTGATAATAAACCGCCCAGTGCTTTACCATAGTGGAAAAGCCAGTTTGGCCATCCACCTTGCTCAACAAAAAAATGGATTTGGCCATTGCCATAGGAATTGCCCTTAGCAGCAAAACAGTTCCCAGCATTCGTTCCATTGCATCAGCTGCAATAACAGCACCAGTATCAACCTTGTATCCTAGACATACATCTACATTTAGCCAATACCAATTTCACTGCATACCACCATCATCTTACAGTTGCACCTGCAATCACTAGCTCCATCTCATCTATTCAATTTCATCTATACAACCACCAGATTGCCACAACTTGACCAACACCTCTCAAAATCTCAGATTTAAGCTTCACAAACCCTTAGCAATCACAGCAGTTTCCTGTTAACCTAACTCAACCACAAGTACCTAAACTGCAACCACAACTCCTGCTCTTCCATGACAATCACCATAGCCACTCCACTTACAACACCAGTTCAAACTGCAGCTACAACCAACTTCCTGTATCTCCCCAGCTCCCACTAAAACTGCAGCTGAACTAGTGTTCAAGCATTAACACAATCTCCAGAACCAGTTCAAGCATTAACACTAGTTCAGCTGCAACTACTTTTCAAAACCCATTAACAAAGCACTAGAACTAGTCTTAAAGCATCAACACAATCTCCAGTTCTAGAATAGCACCTGCAATATCAGCTTCAGTGACATCTTGAACTACCAGCTCACACACAGAACCTCTTACCTGCAAACTGATTACAATCAATTCAAACTGCATAGTTTCAACCCTAAACAATCATCTAAAGCATACGATCTCAACCACCAGACCAACACCTGCTTCTGAAATTCTCAACCCATGAACATCCACTATTAAAACATTACCACCAGTTCTTCAATTCAACTGCAACACTGCTCCCATCTGTAACTGCACCATTACTGCCATCTTCAAATTCAAGACATAATCATCCTACAGTAAATTTATAATACCAGCTTCAATTGCTTTCCATGTTAATTTCCCAGCAGCTAACTTCTTCTTCCTGTTGGCGCAATGCGGAAGTGTGATGGGTTAATGGAAATGATTTGGGAAAAGAAGTTGGAGAAAAAAGGTTGTTTAATTGAAAAAAGGAGGCTTTGATTAATTGGGAAATGAAAATGGTACATGGGAATTTTAGTGTAGCTCTTTGGCTCACTCTACTTACAATATCAGTCACTTGACTTGCTTAGCTCTCACTCTTACTTCACTCACTTCACTCACTTGAGTTTTGGATGGTTTGCAAGTGAACCATCGTTTCCTATTTATAGGCTTGTACAACAACCACTTACTTCTCTAGATAGTTCTATCTAGACTCTTCTTTACACTCTCAACTTAGATATTACAAGAAAATTCTAGAGAAATAATTCTCTAGATAACACTAGATGAAAAGAAGGCCTAGAAGATTCTAGCCTATATTGGGTTTTACTTAGTGTAGATGATTATTTGGCTTTACTTATTGGGCTTTCTAGAATAATCACAAATTAACTTATGTCTTTAACACCCCCTCTTAATTTGTGATGTTAAGCTTTTCTCTAAAATGATTGAACTTGTCCACTGTGACGGCTTTAGTGAAAATGTCGGCATTTTGCTCATTTGTTGGACAGAATTGGAGCTCAATTTCCTTGTTTTCGACTAGCTCTCTGATAAAGTGATGTCGTGGCTCTACGTGCTTCGTCCGTCCGTGAAAGACTGGATTTTTTGTCATTGCAATTGTAGACATATTGTCACAGTAGATAGTCGTCGGCTGCTTTTGCCTTTGTTGTAGGTCGGTCATTATTCTTCTCAACCATACTGCTTCACATGCTGCACTTGTTGATGCTATGTATTCTGCTTCGGCTGACGATAGTTCCACCGTACTTTGTTTTTTAGAACTCCAAGAGATAACTTTTGTTCCCATACAGAAAACATAGCCTGATATGCTCTTTCGTTCTTCAATAGAACCTGCCCAATCGTTATCTGTGAAGCCAATTAAATCATTGTCTTTTTCTCTTGTATACTTGATGCCAAAATTCTTTGTTCCCTTGATATATCGAAGAATTCTCTTAGCGGCGGCATAGTGTAATTTGCTTGGCTCGCTCATAAACCGAGAAACAATGCTTGTTGCATTGACTATGTCTGGCCTTGTATTTGTTAAGTAGATCAGTGAGCCGACTAGACTTCTGAATAAGGTTGGATCAACTTTTGTCGCTCCATCATTTTTTGCCAACTTTTCATTAGTGCCATTGGAGTTGCAATTGGTTTGCAATCTATCATGTTGAACCTTTTCAGTAAGTCTTCTGCATATTTTTCTTGGGAAATGAATATTTCTTCTGGAG
The DNA here is from genome assembly GCA_023531105.1 of Papaver atlanticum. Classification (NCBI taxonomy): domain Eukaryota; kingdom Viridiplantae; phylum Streptophyta; class Magnoliopsida; order Ranunculales; family Papaveraceae; genus Papaver; species Papaver atlanticum. The sequence continues at coordinate 1,272,408 of JAJJMB010000931.1, forward strand.
ATTGTTTTACTTGAATCCCTAGAAAATATAGCATAAGTCCTAAGTCTGTCATCTCATATTCTTTCATCATCTCCTTCTTAAATTTTTCTGCCATCTCTTGTTTTGTGCTGGCGTAAATTAAATCATCAACGTAGAGACAGACAATTAGGAAGTCCATACCTTGTTTTCTGATGTAGAGTGATGGCTCACTTGGACTTTTTTCAAATCCATTATGTCGGAAGTATTTGTCTATTTTGCTGTTCCATGCACACGGTGCTTGCTTGAGGCTATATAGTGCTTTGCGGAGACGATATACCATTTTTTCTTTTCCTTTGCGGGCATATCCTTGAGGTTGTTCCATGTATAACTCTTCTTCAAGTTCTCCATTTAGGAAGGCCGACTTTACGTCTAACTAGTATACTTTCATTTTTAGTTGAGCTGCCAAAGCTAACACCATCCAAATTGTTTCCATGTGAGCGACTGGGGCGAATGTCTCGTTGTAGTCAATTCCTGTTTACTGGGAGTATCCTTTTGCAACTAGCCTTGCTTTGTGCTTTTGAATTGACCCATCTTCATTATATTTTGTCTTGTAGACCCATTTTAGACCAATTATTTCTTTGTCAATTGGCTGATTAACAAGCTCTCATGTCTTATTTTTCTCGATTACTCGCATTTCTTCGTCCATGGCATGTATCCATTTTTCTTCTTTTTCCGCTTCCTCATATTTTTGAGGTTCTAGTGCTATAAATTCACAATTAGATATATCATAAATATCTCTTAGGGAACGCACCTTTCTAGGTGGGGCACTTGATTCAGATGAACTTGGACTTTGTTATGTTGGACTAGGAGATCTCGGGCTTGCTGGTGGAGTACTTTCTTCCTGACGTGGCTGATCTGGCTCGTCTTCAATGAGTAGTGGCAACTCGTGGTTGTCTGCTTCATCATTCCAATCCCATGCTTTGAATTCATTAAAGATAACATCTCTTGAGATTACCAGTTCCTTTGTATCTGGCTTTAGAAGTCTATAGGCTTTAGACTCTTTGCTGTATCCGATGAATATTAACTTTTCTCCTTTTTCATCGAACTTTTCTCTATGTTGGGATGGAATATGTGAATATGCAACGCATCCAAAAATTCTGAAAGAAGTTACCTCGGTCTTTTTCTTATGCCAAGCTTCATATGGGGTTTTATTAATAACTGCTTTTGTTGGCGAGCGATTAAGTATGTAAACCGCCGTGTTGACTGCTTCTGCCTAGTAGCTGTTGGGTAGCTTCCTTGCTTTCAACATACTGCGAGCCATTTCTACGATTGTACGATTTTTCCTTTCCGCGACACCGTTTTTTTGTGGAGTGTATCGGACGGTGAGATCCTTTTTTATTCCCTTTTCTTTGCAGTAGTTGACAAATTCATTTGAAGTAAATTCTCCACCACGGTCTGTACGGAAAACCTTCAATTGATGGCCACTTTGCTTCTCTGCCAACGCCTTGAACTCTAGGAATTTAGTGAATGCCTCGGACTTTTGCTCAAGAATATACACCCACATCATCCTGGTATAATCATCCACAAATAGGAGAAAATATCTTCTGTTGTTGAGTGAGGTTGTTCTTGTCGGACCGCAGATATCAGCGTGCACTAATTCGAGGGGCCTTCTTGCTCTCCACGATCTATTTGTAAATGGAAGTCTATGAAACTTCCCAAGAATACAACCTTCACATATTTTTTCTCCACCGTTGATATTAGGAAGACCGATTACCATGTTCTTTGATTTTAGAACCTTCAAGGATCTGTAGTTGAGATGCCTGTATCTCAAATGCCATAACTTGCATTCATCAATATGATTGGTACTCATTGCACAATTTCCAATTGATGGCATAGATAGAGGAAAGACAAAAAAAATTGACATTTTTACTTTTGCCACCAATTGCTTATTAATTTTATCATAAATTGTGCATTCTCCGTCTTTAAAATGTAGTGAGTACCCTTTTCTTATAAGTTGTCCAACACTTAATAAATTTTGAGCTAGGCCAGGAACATAAAGAACATCAGATATGTATCGAGTTTTACCTGACCTTGTACATACGGATATGACTCCTCTTCCTTCAACATTCTGGAACTTTCCATCTCCGAGTTTGACCGGTGGAATCTCTTGCTCCTCCAATTTTACAAAATATTCTTTGTTTCCTGTCATATGGCTGCTGCATCCGCTGTCGACGTACCATATACCTTGCGCTTCTTGTTGCGAGGTGAGGCAGGAATAAAATACTTGATTTTGAGAATCATTTTTCTCAGTATAGTTAGCTTCGTTGAGCCAACAATCTTTTTCCATGTGATTTAATTTATCACACTTGGTGCACTTGTACTTGCAATTTTCAGTTGCATGGCCAAACTTTTTGCAGGCATTACAACGGAGATTTGAGGAGTAATTTCTTTCGTACCTTTTGTTGTTGTTTTTATAACCTCCTTTTCCACTTCCACGTCCGCGGTAGTAATTTTTGGGTCCTTGATTTGAAGTCGACCCTTTCTCGTGAGGTGATGTTGATGACGATCCCCCTCTGGAGCTTTCTTTTCTGGCTTCCATATTTTTCTTTTCACTGAAATTTATTTTTGATTGAAATGCCTGCTCCAACGGTTGTTCCGCGAACCTATTTATTCTTTTCTCGTGCGCCTCTAATGAACCCATTAATTCATGTACCGAGAGAATCGATAAATTTTTTGACTCCTCAATGGTAGCGACGATATGGTCGAATTTGAACGGTAAGCTTCTTAAAATCTTTTCTACAACTCTTTTATTTTCTATGGTATCTCCATAACTACTGATTTGATTTGATTTACTATTCCAGTAACTCTTGAAAACAAGTTCTGGATAGTTTCATTTTCTTTCATAAGTAAATTGTCAAAATCTCGTCATAAATTTTGTAGTTTTATGGAGATTACCTTTTCCAAACCTTGGAATGCAACTTTGAGAATATTCCAGGCCTCCTTCGAAGTTTTTTCCACCGAAATTCGAGGAAAAATAGCTTTGCTTACCCCTTGTTGTAGAAACAGTAGTGCTTTAGCATCTTTCTTCTTATTTTCTTTGTACTCCTTTTTCTTTGCATCCGTCCATGACGATAGAGTTTCTGCCGACTCGGGTACATCATAACCTTCTTCTACAAGATCCCATAGGTCTTGAGAAATCAACAATGTCTTCATTTGTAGACTCCAATAATCATAACTCTCACCATCAAAAATTGGAATTAAACTTTGGGCATAATTGAAACCTTGAATACTTTGGTTAATTGCCATGGGTAGAGTTTTGGGATTACTGGGTTAAGTTTGCTCTGATACCAAATTTGTTGGCGCAATGCGGAAGTGTGATGGGTTAATGGAAATGATTTGGGAAAAGAAGTTGGAGAAAAAAGGTTGGTTTAATTGAAAAGAGGAGGCTTTGATTAATTGGGAAATGAAAATGGTACATGGGAATTTTAGTGTAGTTCTTTGGCTCACTCTACTTACAATATCAGTCACTTGACTTGCTTAGCTCTCACTCTTACTTCACTCACTTCACTCACTTGAGTTTTGGATGGTTTGCAAGTGAACCATCGTTGCCTATTTATAGGCTTGTACACCAACCACTTACTTCTCTAGATAGTTCTATCTAGACTCTTCTTTACACTCTCAACTTAGATATTACAAGAAAATTCTAGAGAAATAATTCTCTAGATAACACTAGATGAAAAGAAGGCTTAGAAGATTCTAGCCTATATTGGGTTTTACTTAGTGTAGATGATTATTCGGCTTTACTTATTGGGCTTTCTAGAATAATCACAAATTAACTTATGTCTTTAACACTTCCACACGACATCAACTCTGACAGCAACCAATACCAAGACCCTGTGAATTTCATTCTGGTTCTGAACCTTCTACAACCCTGCAATTCCAAGTTGAGCATAAACCATTCTATAAGCAACAAAGGTCCCTGCAACGATACAAGAAGTTGCAAGACTCTTGACCGGCTATGATTAACTGACAGTATTTAAGTCATTTGACCCTTTTGCCAGTTCAAACAAACAAAACATAGACATTCACAACTAACGACACTAAATAGAAAAAATAAACATAGCCGCAAACAAGTTATCATTTTAAAGTAATACTATATCAACAACCATTTTAAAATAAAATTAATTACGAACATCCATAGTACAATTGTAAAGTCATTAGATAATGCTACTAGACAGACAATCAGTTATTATTTATTGTTATTAATTTAGATGTAGTGTGAAAGTGGAAAATCAACAAAAAAAAAAAAAAAAAAAAAAAAAAAAAAAGTAAGTAGAAGATAGAAATTGAAATCCAGAGTTTCTATAGCCTTGACATTGACATACACCCAGTCAATCCTCTACAACTTCCTTCTTTCATCATGGTTTAGGAACTGGCTGAATCTTTTGCTGTAGCTAGTGAACTTGGGATCAAACAAAGATCGTTTACTTGTAAATATCCCATAGCAGAACCCATGTCTCCTTCCATTAACTTAGCAACCACATCTTCGTGTGCTGCTAATAAAGCATCTGATGTTCCACCTCCTCCCTATATATGACAAATATCAAAGTTATGCTTGAACAAATCATGAATTAATATTGATGTACCGGAATCATCCAATACATAGAATCTATGTTGACTATTATAATTATCATACAGCAAAATTTATTAAAAATGATGGTGATAAGTGAGAAAAGGAGAAGAAAGAATGTGGTCCGGAGGAAGAAAGAAATGTAGCAGAGTAGTACTCTGTTTGTCCAATAAAAATATGTCTTTTTGTGGAATCAAAAAAGATTGGACATTTGGAAGAAATGAATTAAAGAATTTCCTTCACCTCAGATGAATTGGCAGCTGGGAGGGGCATCATAGTAGCTGAAGCACCAGCCAGCCCGTTCATACGCAGGACCTAAAGAAAAAAGAAGAAGAAGAAACATAAGGAATGATTCCCTTTTTCTTAAAGAAAGATTTTTTGGGAATTAAATTACCTTGTTTTGATGTTGCAGAAATTTCACATACTCTATGACGTCTTCCTGACTTAAAGCTTCGTTATTCTATTATTCCAAAATATATCCAATAACACAATGTCAAAAATATAGAAAAAAACAGCAATTGTGTTAGATATTTACACTTGAAGCTTCGTCCGTACCTCATCAGAGTATGGTACAAACTCCTGGAGATCTTTCAATTTTTGTGTAATTTTCTCCCTGCGCTTCTATATAGATGCATAAAAACAACATCATGATTCATGAAAGAGAGAAAATTGAAGACAGCATCGAAAAAAAAACTAAAAATGATTTGGTTATTAACCCTTTCATTAATACTGTGTTGATTTGTCACTTGTCCTTTTTTGGCTCTGACATTTTTTCTAGCCGGAACTGTAAGATCACCACCAACTTGGTTTGAACTCTCATCTCCCCCCTAAAAAACAACACTCTCGTTTAACGTTTTTGGGAGATGCTTGCTGTAATTAAAATGGGGGAGATAGATTAGAATAGGAAGTTGAACTTCAGTTTTGTTTTTTGTTATACGGCTAAGTTCTTTGGGATACTGGGAAGTTTAGTCGTACTGGGAGGTTCAACTTGGGGATCGTGCTTCCGTCGTGGACAGGTTAACCAAGATTTATCTTTTTTGACATAATTCTTTTGAATTATTTTCTAAAACGTTTTGAAAATCAAAAATATTTTGTCATAATGTTGTGCATGTTTTGGGGGCGTCTGACCCGTGCAACATTAGTTTGTTACCAAGTTTAAATTATGATGACATATTTTCGACATTGATTTTTTTCCAAAAATCAAAATATACTGGCATAATTTCGAGTTAATGTATTAGCTGTTTTCTGTCCGTTTTATTCCTTATTGCCTTGCATGGCGCAAGGAATTGATTCTCCATCAAATGCATTTATCGCACCTCTCCCTTTTCTGCTTTAAAAGATACTCGAAACTTTCATTTCATTTTGTGTCCAGAAGCTACTATCCTTCTTCTTTTCGTCTCTCTCCCTCTGTGTGGTATTTTCATTTCTTTTGTGCCATTGTTGTTGAGTTCGTAAGAGTGGGCAAGTATTGTAGTGCTAACAGTGCTTGCAACAGGCAGTTTATCCTGGATACGACTTGACCACAGGGTATAGGCATCACTCATTCTTGAGGCGTACCGGTCAACTATCGTGTTAAGGAGCTTGATGATCAAGTGACTCTGTCCTCTGTTTGCTGTCCATTGAGTGTTTATTTAGTTTTTCAGAAATTTATTTCTAACATCTTCTTTTAGTGTTTTATTGTTACAGCTGCAACAATCTTAACACGATAGTTCTTTTATGTCTGTAACAATGGGTAAGAACGATGTTGAAAGGCCTGCAAAATTTTCTGGGAAAAACTTTAAAAGGTGGCAGTCGAAAATGTTATTTTTTCTGAGTTACCATGAGCTGGATTCTTATGTTCTGAAACCTTTTGATGAATCCTTGAATGATGCTGGTCGTGAGTCTATTTTAGAAGAATGGAAGAGGAATAACTACATGGCTAAAAATCATATTCTGAATTGTTTAGAGGATGCTTTGTATGACTTTTACAATGCTAAGGAGAACTTTTCTACGTTTGTTTTATGGGCTGCTTTGGAGGCAAAATACCAAGCTGAAACTGCTGGAAGTAAGAAATTCTTGGTAGCTAGGTTCATGGAATTTAAAATGTCGAATGACAAATCTGTGGTTGATCAATTCCTTGAATTCCATCAAATTATCAATGAAATTCTTGCGGAAGATATGGTGATTGATGAAACTTTTCAAGTGTCTGCTGTCATTGAGAAATTTCCTTCTTCCTGGTATGAGTACAAGAAGAAACTGAGACATGAAACTGGTGAAGTCACGATGGTTGATTTTGGTAAGAAGATTCGAGTTGAAGAATTGTTGTGCTCCAAGGACAAAAATGTATCTTCTGCAAGGGACATATCTAACAAAGCTCATGTGATTGAACACAAAGGTTCCAATGCTGAAAAAGGTGATAAGAACCGAAACAACTCCAAGAAACCTCCTGGCAAGAAAGGTATGTTTGAGAAACCTAAATATAGCATTAATAAAATTAAGGGTGATTGCTATGCGTGTGGAACTCCTGGCCATATGAGGGTTCACTGTAGAAACCGTAAGGACCTTAAAAAGAAAAATAATGCTAATTTGGTTGAAAACAACAAGGATGAATTTTCTGGTACGGTGTCTGAAGTAAATTTGGTAACAAATGTGAGAGACTGGTGGGTAGACTCTGGTGCTACCAAACATGTCTATGGAAACAGAGACATGTTCACCTCCTATATTAAGGTAGGGGAAGGCGGGAAACTCTATATGGGTAACTCATCTGCAGCTTCGGTTGTAGGAAAAGGCAAAGTTGGGCTAAAGCTCACTTCTGGCAAGACTCTCACTTTGAATGAAGTTCTTCATATTCCAGACATCTGCAAAAATCTTGTTTCTTGTGGTGTTTTAAATAATAAGGGTTTTAAAATTTTAATAGAATCTGGGAAATGTATTGTAACTAAGGGTAAGGATTATGTAGGGCAGGGTTATAAGACTGAGGGTCTGTATAAGCTTAATGTAAAATCTGCTGTAATGAATAAGAATGATTCTTCTGCTTATGTTTGTGAGTCTTTGAATGTTTGACATGGTAGACTTGGACATGTAAATTATAAGTCAATGCATAAACTAGCTAATGTAGGTTGCATACCCAAATTTAGTTTGGAAAAGGAACACAAATGTGAAATATGCGTAGAATCAAAGTTTGCTAGAAAACCTTTTAGCAAAAATGTTCATAGAAATTCTAAACCCTTAGAATTAATTCACTCAGACCTAGTTGACATGAAATCGGTTCAAACTAGAGGTGGTAAGAAATGGTTTGTTACTTTTATAGACGACTGTACGAGGTATTGTCATATATATTTTCTTAGAGGTAAGGATGATGCCTTAGAAGCCTTTAAGTTGTATAAACTAGAAGTTGAAAACCAATTGAATACTACCATTAAAACCATTAGGTCTTACCGTGGTGGTGAGTACAGAATTCCTATAGGAGATTTCTGTGTAGAACATGGCATAATACACGAGGTTACCCCTCATTATTCACCTCAGTCCAATGGTGTAGTTGATCGTAAGAACCGTACCCATAAGTAGATGATGAATGCCATGTTAATCAGTTCAGGATTACCTTCGAACTTGTGGGGGGGAGCTGTCTTCTCAGCTTGCTATATCCTGAATAGAGTACCCTTTAAAGGATCAGATAAAACTTCATATGAATTGTGGAGAGGTAGACAACCTTCTTTTGCATACTTCAAAGTGTGGGGGTGTTTGGCTAAGGTTGCCATCCCTAAACCTAAAACAACCAAGATAGGACCCAAAACTGTTGACTGTGTTTTCATAGGGTATCCTGAGCATACTCCTGCATATAGATTTATGGTTGTGAGTTCTAAAATTTCTGAAATTGGTGTGAATACTATTATGGAGTCTAGGGATGCTGTGTTTTTTGGGGGGAAAATTCCATTAAAATCTAACTCTCGTAAGAGAGGTGTTGATCCGCTAAATGTCCCTTCAACCAGTCAGACTTTACCTTTAGAGGAAGTTGAAGTAGAAATTGAGCCTAGGAGAAGTAAAAGGGCTAGAACCAAAACCTCCTTTGGACCCGACTTCGTAACACTAGCAGAGTCTGATCCTTAGACTTATAGAGAAGCCATGAGTTCTTCTGAAGCTCCATGGTTGAAAGAGTCTACTATTAGTGAAATGGAATCCATCAAAGAGAATGATACATGGGAGATAGTAGATTTACCTCCAGGGTGTAAGGCCATAGGGTGTAAATGGATCTTCAGGAGGAAACGTAACATAGATGGAACTGTTCAAAAATACAAAGCTAGGTTAGTAGCTAAAGGCTATAAACAAAAGGAAGGTGTAGATTCTTTGATACTTGCTCACCCGTTACGAGAATTACTTCCATTAGGATGTTTATTGCTATAGTTGCGGTTAATAACCTAGAGATACATCAAATGGATGTAAAGACAGCTTTTCTAAATGGTGAACTAAAAGAAGAAATTTACATGGAACAACCTGAGGGCTTTGCAGTGAAAGGTTGTGAAAACAAAGTTTGTAAACTGAAAAAATCTTTGTATGGATTGAAACAAGCACCTAAACAATGGAATGAAAAATTTGATCATGTAATGTTTTCTAGTGGTTTTAAAATCAATGAATCTGACAAGTGTGTCTATACTAAACTTGTGAATGATGCCTGTGTGATTGTATGCTTGTATGTTGATGATATGCTTATACTTGGTACAAACATGGATGTAATTAATTCCACTAAGAGCATGCTAAATGAGAACTTTGAATATGAAAGACTTAGGCCTCGCAGATGTAATCTTACGGATGAAAATTAGAAGAAATTCTAACGATTATAGTCTTAGTCAATCTCATTATGTTGAATCTGTGCTTAGAAAATTCAATCATTTTGATTGTAAACCTGCTCATACTCCGTATGATCCTTGTTGTAGACTCAAAAACAATAAGGGTAATGGAGTTTCACAATTTGAATACTCACGAGTTATAGGAAGTCCGATGTATTTGATGAACTGTACTAGGCCAGACATTGCTTATGTTGTGAGTAGGTTAAGTAGGTATACCTATAATCCAGGGTAGGAACACTGGGATGCACTTTTTAGAGTGTTGAGGTATTTGAAATACACTTTGACCTTTTGTTTGAATTATGAAGGATACCCTGCCATCCTTGAAGGATTTTGTGATGCAAACTAGATATCGGGCTCAGAGGAGTCTAAGTCTACGAGTGGATATGTTTTCACTCTAGCAGGTGGGGCTGTTTCTTGGAAAAGTTCCAAACAGACCTGCATAGATCGATCCACTATGGAATCCGAGTTTATTGCGTTAGATAAAGCAGGAGAGGAAGCCGCTTGGCTAAGATGCTTTTTAGAAGAAATTCCTCTCTGGCACAGGCCTGTGCCAGCTATATCTATACATTGTGATAATGAAGCTGCCATAGCTAGAGCTAAAAACAGCTACTATAATGGGAAGTCTATACATATTCGTAGAAGACACGATACCCTGATAGAACTAATCTCAAAAGGCGTTATTTCCATTGAATGGTTAAAGTCCAAGGAGAATATCGCGGACCCTTTTACGAAAGGTTTGTCCAAGGAGATAGTTAATAATGCATCGAGGGGGATAGGGCTAAGGCTCATTAAATAAACTTGCCATGAAGAATACTCAACCTTGCTGACTGGAGATCCCAAGATCAAGGTTTTGGATGAGACAACTAATTTGTGGTGGGTCAAGGTAAACACTATCATAGAATTTAATTCTCTGCCCCTTCCCTATGGTATAGACGTGATAGTGTGACTGCATGTGAAGGATGACTTTAACTAAGTCTTAATGAGTTCTATAATTTCAATTTAAGATTGAAGTGGGGTGTAGCAGTAAACACTCTTGATGGAACTCACCTATTTGAATGTGGAAGTGGGTCGCTTCCTATGAGAATAGAGTTGATTCTCTAGAGCATTCTGAGAAACGGGATTTGTCTAGGGCCAAAAAGGACACAACGACACGAACTTGACAACACCTAGAGAGATATCACGTGTGGTTATTATCGCGGATTACATCAAACGATGGCAGTTCAAGACATCACGTTCACTGTCCATCAAGTAGTTCCGGCAATTTCTCACTAAGCAAAGGTTCAAGACCTCATGGACACCTCTTGCCTATAGTGGTAATTCTCGCTTTCCGTTTTATGATTTTATCGGTATTTCATTCATGTGGGGGATTGTTGGAGAAAATGAGTTTTATTGTTGGTTATATAGTCTTGGTAGGAATGGAACTTAGGACCTTTGGGTCTCTATGATCTCTTACTCATTTTTCTATGAGTGAATGAAATAGGACCTTTAGTCCCACATTGGGTATAACTAAATATGAGATCCACTATATAACTATTCCATTATGGATAGTTAGTGAAACAATGTGGGTGGAATGGGTGCGGCGAAATATTTTTTCTTTCACTAAGGCTTGGGCTTAGGACTCGGGATCGTGCTTCTGTCGTGGACAGGTCAACCAAGCACTACACCAGTTTTAACGATTAGCAACGGCCCCTGGCTGTTGCTGACTGGGGTCAAAACGGAAGATCCCTGTTGCAAAACAGCGTGTTGCAGTTTTTCGCAACGGCATAAGCTCCGTTGCGAATCTTGGTCAACAACGGGGATTCGCAACGGCCGTTTCCGTTGCGAACATGTTTATTTGCAACCAAAGTCTGTCGTTGCTAAGCTATTGCTAGTTCCAGGAATACCCCTACCCGGAACTAAATGTTATTGGTTCTGGTTCTAATTTATTGGTTCTGGTTCTAATTTAGCAACAGAAAAGCGACGTTGCTAATGTTTTGCAATAGGAAAAAAAAGGTATGGTCTTCATTGACAAAATCCATTTCCCCCCACATTTAACCCCCTGCAGTTACCCAGTTCCCCATATTCATCATTCCACAGATATGCAAACTATATCATTCATTCAATGGACAAACACAGATATACAAACTATGACATATTCATTCAATTTCATTTCCACATTCACCATTATGAAAAAAATGAATCTTCAATTGAAGTTAACAAGAAGTATTGAGTATTTCATACAAATGTATACTATCATAGCAAACTATGTCATTCATTCAATGGACATACACAGAAACATACTTTGTTCCTAAGTTTAGTTCATACAAGTTACGAAATTCCTAAGTCCTTCTAAATTAAATCACTATAATGAGATACTACATTAACTTACAAATCTTGCAGCTGCTAAGGGACCTAATGGCTGCTTCTTTGATCTCCAACCTTACAGAGCATCATTCAATTAACCTGCGAACAAAGCATCACAAATTCTTCCAATCAGATATCCAGTATATATGCTTATAAAGATTGAGTCGAAGACTAATAGGCTATATACACTCAATTATTGAAACATAAACATGTATGCCTAGTCTTCCTAAAACCCACAAACATCCCTCTCACTACTTATATGGTTCTGTTACTATTGCTATCAAACTTTTGGTGCAAGTCCATACAACAAGCATAATATCCTACCTGTTGGCGAGTTCAATTTCTGTTGAACTGTATTTTCCCTGGTATATTCAAGAGATGTCCAGTTGATTGCTTCAACTTTAGCAAGGCGCATTTCAATTTTAGTTGACATGACTTCATAGGATGATCATTGAACTCGTTGATTGAAGAACAGTCTTGCACTTCCTAAAAGAAAAGATATTGGTACAAATTCAGCAATAATAAATCATTCAAAGAATTTCTCCAAGTTTCATAAGAAGCGGGTAACAAAGCACAAAAGGATAAAAGATGTTTCACTAATCCAAAAATTTGGTGATAGTCATCATATTCTCTTGCTTACAGTCCACATCCACAAGTATCATTAGGGTATTCATTAAATAAAAGGAAGAGATTCAAATTAGTTAAAAGTTACACAAGAAGACACATGAATATCATTTCACAGCAATAGTTGGCTCACAACAGAATCGCTGCAACTGATTTATTTTTTCAATAACTGCAAACAATATCGGTTTTCTCTGTGCTAGATGCATTTACTGGAAAATAAATGATACTGACCGATAATATTCAACACTGATGAGATATTTTCTTCAAAGAAAGCTGTAACAAGGCTGGGGATGATTAAGCAATGTTTCCGAAAAGTAATGAAACAAGGGCTCCGGAGCCAAAGTTTGTACTAATAATAGTCAAAAGAGGTGATGAGAGATTCTAATTTGTGAGGGCTAAAAATTTCTAACAAGGAACATAAGTGCAATACTGAGTCCAGTACATCAATCAAGTAACAATTCCGTGCGCATTTATCAGTTGTGTAAGTAAAAGATGCAAGAAATGACTCACATTGACGAGATATTTCGTGCTTGTCTTGAAACTAAAGAATTTTCCAGGACAAATGATCCTACCCCGAGATCCATCTGTTGAAGCCAAAACAAGAGTGGGAATTCCCCAATTCCTAAGATTAGTTTCTCGATGTATGTTAACTAATCAAGAATGACATTAAGTAACAGACCAGTTCAGATGCTAGAATATTACAATGTCACAGAGAATTATAGAAAATTATAGCACCTCGACAATAGCCAAATGTTGTCAAATTTGAGATGAACTTGTTGTGCTTCTCAGGAACAATCAAATTCAACTATTGTTCCATTAAGTGATTATCCATTGAAATTGTTTGCCACTATTGGGAGTAAAAAGGGACAAGAAATTTACGGAACAAGCAAGAAGGATCTTACCAGTCCAGTACAGTAAGTCTCAGTCTTAGCATATCACTAAGGATATATTGTGAAATCCACAGCCAAGATGCACAAGCATGTAACAATCATCTGCAGTGTAACCACATCATTCCTTGTGAGGGAAAGTATGACTTGAAAAGCACGAAATAATGTAACAAACTAATATATTAACATCAGAACTAGAATGCATACCATGGAAACTCTATATGCTGAAACATTTTCCCTAACGGAATATGCAAGGTCAGATTCTCTTTCTGAATATGAACATGATCTAGATAAGACGTATAAAAACAAATGTAAAGGTCTTTTCTCACTGAACAAACTCCAGCACTCTAAAGTTATGTGAGCAACAAATTCAACTAAAAGAAGAGTTTGGACAACCAGATGATCCATACTTTTACCTTTTGTCTCCAATGCAGAAGAGCAACAACAATATCAAGCAAATCGCACATATATTTGTCCATTCTGCTAGAACCTGGCATGAATATAGATTCATAAAAAGATGTATTAATGATAAAGAATTACACTCCAAGCAATAGTTCAAAAGTGCACTCACAGTGAGAAAAAGAAGGGTTGGAAGAACAATAAATAAGAAATCCATAACCAGCATGCTCATGTAAATTCTCCAACTTCTACCATCAATAGTCCTATCTTTTTCTTTCTTTGATGTGATTTTCTTGGCATGTAAAAGGGTCTGGGAAGTCGATAATTGGATTAACCCTTACGACAAGTAATTAGAATGTCATATTGATTGAACTATCATATCACAAAATTAAGAAGGATTACCGCATAGTCCCTTTGAGCAAACATAGTGACGCAAAACAATCAAAGCCTGTACAGAAAGATGGGACCTATATGGTTAATAATTGTCATATCTATGATACAACTGGACAAGAACACAAAATCCAGGCAAAAAATCAGCTTACAGGTACAATTGTTGAGAGGGATACAATTTTAAGAATGGAAGATCCTGTCAGGTTGCTTATGAATCTAAACATTAGAGAATAAAAGTGTAAGTGGCTGGGCAGTTAATAACTTAAGAAATAACGATATAAATTAATGAAGATCGTACTCTTGTTTCAGATGCTTGTTGGGGTTGAAGGAATTTCGAAGAGGATCCATTTGGGCGTTAAAGTGAGAAAAATTCTAAACTATGCCTTTAAGAGAAAACTTCTTTCATCCGTCTCATACGTTTTCGATAACAATTGGAGAAAGGGTGTTTTTAGTAAACCGTGAGTGTGAATTGAAAGTATCCAAAACGCAAATATATTCATCCATCACAATTCATATACATGTGGCAGAATTTATCCTACATTTCAAATTGCATAATAATCCCTAAGTCAGTAATATATTTTCCTAAAGAAGATTCAAAGAACAAATTGGCGAGAATTTACTTTCAAAAATTGAGCACCAGGAGCATTGGAGAAAACTACGACAATCCTGTCCCTATTAACCTAGTTCCAAGCACTTATACCTTCTTTTGGATGAATCTCTGCAACCTAAACGGTTGACAAACCAAAGGTCTCTAATTAAAAAAACATAACACATTATTGCTGAAATGAGAACATAGAAATTGGGAATGGTAAGAAAAGAAATAACATCAAACTAAAACAGATGGCACTGGCTGTAGCTCTCTTGTCACTTGTCGCAAAAAATGAGCACATAGTTTGCTTACAGAATTAGATTGCCTTCAAATTACATAAGGTAAAGACCCGTGAGTTTTAATGTGTACTGTATTGTAACTAGTAATTTATACAGATATGTGGTCTTCCACAAGTTTGTTCTTGAAAACACATTAGAAATGCCTAGTATTGAGAAAAACAAAAAGAGTATAATACACAGTTAATTTTTTTTGAAACTTTTGTTGTTGTGGTCGAATAAAGGCATGACTCACGAGTGAGGGTAACAATGTAGCTTCAACTGAGTCCCAGTGGTAGGGTTGCTGAAGCCCTTAGGTTAACGATAGAAACATCCTCTCAACAAAGAGAGAATGAGCTACAAGTGGCTTTTGCGATTCACCACTAGGACCATTTTTATCATGCTCACTGAGATTCTATTGAAATCAAAATCAGACTTACAAAAATTCTCAAGTTCATTCCGTACAAACTTATACAAATTTCTAAGTTCAGAAATAATACAAAATTTCTAAGTTCAGTCCTTTTTTATCATGCTCACTGAGATGCTATTATCATCAAACTTCAGATAAACGATATAAAAAAACCAAAATAATCAAAACAATTTCATAGTTGGATATACCTACTTAGTTCTTCCTAAACCAACTTTGACCAGTTCTTCTTCAAACTCTGATGAACTGAAATGACATTACAACAACAAACCATAAAATCAGTTTATAATTTACAACCCAAAAATACAAATTAAACCCTAAACTGAAAATACATCAAAATCCATAAAAAAACTTGACATAGAACAATATATCAAACTTATACCTTCAATGTTCTTCAGATCTCCAAAGTACTTCAGTTCTTTAATCTTGACAAACCCTAAAATGGAAACAATCAAATCGTATTAGATTCACATATGAAACCCTAAAACTGAAATCGAAAGAATCAGATTCACAAATGAAATCAAAAAACTGAAATCAAAGATTAAACCCTAAAATCGAAATCTGTAAACCCTAAAAAATATGTCAAAGATTATACCTGATGATAGAGTTCTACACGATGATATAGTTCAGAGATTGAGAAGAGAATAAAGAGCTCAGCTCAGCTGAGCAGATCGAGATGGAGATGGAGAGGAGAGGAGGGAGGGAGTCGAGAAAGTCTGCTTGTGGCGGAGAAAAAATGAAGAAGGAAATGGAATAAGGGCATGATATAGCTAAGATTGGGATTAAGGGTGGAAAAAAAAAAGAACTCTTGACCAAAGTTTGACTGGGGGATGTTTATCAGCTCTAGTGTTCCGACCGCACAAGCGCATCACACGCTTGAACAAACCGCAGTTGCAATTCGCAACCTTATCTGCGAGGTTGCAAAATTCTCAACAGATCCTAGCCGTTGCGAAAAATTAGCAACGCGGATTAGCAACAACAATTTCGCAACGGAGCAACTGCCGTTGCAAATCTGGGTTGCAAATTCCTTAAAATGGTGTAGTGAAGATTTATCTTTGTGGACATAATTCTTTTGAATTATTTCCTAAAACGTTTTGAAAATCAAAAATATTTTGTCATAATGTTGTGCATGTTTTGGGGGCGTCTGACCCGTGCAACATTAGTTTGTTACCAAGTTTAAATTATGATGACATATTTTCGACATTGATTTTTTTTCCAAAAATCAAAATATACTGGCATAATTTCGAGTTAATGTATTAGCTGTTTTCTGTTCGTTTTATTCCTTATTGCCTTGCATGGCGCAAGGAATTGATTCTCCATCAAATGCATTTATCGCACCTCTCCCTTTTCTGCTTTAAAAGAGACTCTAAACTTTCATTTCATTTTGTGTCCAGAAGAAGCTACTATCCTTCTTCTTTCGTCTCTCTCCCTCTGTGTGGTATTTTCATTTCTTCTGTGCCATTGCTGTTGAGTTCGGAAGAGTGGGCAAGTATTGTAGTGCTAACAGTGCTTGCAACGGGCAGTTTTATCCTGGGTACGACTTGACCACAGGGTATAGACATCACTCATTCTTGAGGCGTACCGGTCAACTATCGTGTTAAGGATAGCTTGATGATCAAGTGACCCTGTCCTCTGTTTGCTGTCCATTGAGTGTTTATTTAGTTTTTCAGAAATTTATTTCTAACATCTACTTTTAGTGTTTTGTTGTTACAGTTGCAACATTGTGTATAAAGGAATCTAAGGATTGTGTACTGCTGCCAGCTGAGTTAGAAGTTAAGCTGTATGAGATAGTACTTAGATTCTGACTTGAGCTCACTTAGCAAGTGCACGTCAACTATATGTTGTTGGTTCATAATTCTTATTCTTAAAAAATGATGCACATCACTGTAATATATGCACGAAAGGCTTGTCATTATACCATTAATTCAATTTAGGTTTACCGTTTACCCCTAGGTTAGGAACATTTGGATTGCACCATATAGATCCTGGTGATAAATTCAGTGGGTAGGATTTTGGATAAAGTTGATCCTTCAATCAACTGATCCAAACACCCAGGCCTCTTACACAATTACAAATTTAAATGCACGAATAAGGGGGAGGGAAAGGCTCAAAGAGACTCGACTGCCAAGGAGAAGGCATCGAACCAGTAGCTGAAGGTCACGTTAAGTAGAATCCCTATGGCGAGGATGACATCATACTTTCTCTCTAACCTTGGGTCTTAAGACCAGATCATCATCTGTTTCTAAATTTAAACAAAGTCTGTTAGAAGATAGGAGATGAATTTTAGGTGCAAAATTTTGTCTTTAATTTTTTTTTGTCTTTTAGTAATGACCCACTAAAAGAAGATGTTAATATGCTCTTGAAGAAAGTCTAATCTTTTACCGCCACTTAGCCATGTCATTTTTCTTTATGACTTCACCCTTGCGTTGGAGATGAAGTTTTTACCGCCACTTAGCCATGTCATTTTTCTTTATGATTTCACTCTTGCATTGGAGATGAAGTTTTTGTGGAAAAGGTCTTAAATTCTAGGTGCCATGCTATTTTAAAACCTTTACTCCTTGCATTAGAAATGTCTATAAGGAAAAAATATATGTGTAAAATTTATAACAAGTAGAGGAACTTATTTTATCTCATAAGGATCAAAGAACATGTAAATTGGCATGAAATGACAATTACACCAACAATGCAGATACAAAACTATTCATAGCAAAACCCAAAGCCCGGGTCATATATCCTAGTTAGAAATATATCGATACATATCTTACACCAAACCCAGGCAGGACAAGAAATTAGCTACTATTTGTTAGCTAAGAGTGTGTGTTTGTGCAACAACTCTTCGTAACTATCATTGTATGACTTTGTAATTGTTAAAAATTACAATCAAACAAGCTGCATGCATCATTAGCAAACTGGAGGTTTTACATTCTACAAGCCATTTCTCCCACTTACATTCGCTTCCACGTCTAAAATTAACTAAATTAGCTCATGTTACTGTTAATATGTAAAAAGTATCTAAAACAAACATATTTTTATGAGTTTTAGGAGATTGAACTATAATTAAATAAATTCCAGACGAAATGATTTTGTTCTTGGATAATTTCTAGATTACATGGCATTGTCCTTTTATGAATCTAATTCACAATACTCGGTAGCAAATGACAGTGAGCTATCAATGAGATTATACAAAATACGCTTATTAGCTTGTTGATATGCTCCTAAAATAAAAGCCGGTCCGCTAGTCATATCTTCCCGGACAATGGCAAAACAAACAATTTCAAAAGATAGCATCACGAAATTAGCTTTATAATCCTGAATAATATAATCAGCCTGCTGAAAATGTAGTGTAATAGTAGGATAGTTACTGATATCAAATTTTCCACGTAGACGGAAACAAACATCATAAATACCTTGTGAACCAATATATTCAATTCCGAGCCCGTTAAAATGTGCCTTCACCAAATCTGCAACTCTATCAAGATGATCTTTATGCAACATGGACATTGAAGAGCCAGAATCTATTATAGCACCGCCTTCTCTTTGGTCACTAACCTTGAAAGTATATATAGGAAATCCTACTCTTTTATTACCTACACTAATATCTTCTAGAATTAAGTAATAGAACTTCGACGGAAACGGAGTAATAACAATGGGAGTTGTATGTACTTTTTGAAAGGCACCTCCAATTTTCGCATCTGCACCAAACCTTAAATATGTATTCGATCCCTCAAGTTTCCAGTTAATAGCCTCAAAGCAGTAGGAAAATTTACCTTGTCCAACAGCACCTAATTGATTTATAAAGGACCATTGTCCGGATCCTAAACCAAGTATTCCCGCAATAAGATCAGGTTTTGGTTTTTTAAGTAAATGATTATCACCTATTAAACCCTCAAAATTCTCTTGGAGAAAACCACAACCTATGTGTAATTCAACATTTTCAAGGCCGCCAGTAGCGGAGCCTAGAGTGAGTTTTTCGGTAGCAACAATACCAGATGAAACTGATCCACTCCCATAGCGTACTGAGTAAGTGCATTGGCCATCAGCATTGCACTTATCTCCCATGCAAATAGGATGTGTATTACATGGAACGTGACGATATGTAGTTGACAAACTCCAGGGATAAAGTGGCGAATCTTGAGTGAATTTTTTTGTGGCACCTTCGCATTGAAGCCATGTCTGTTCACCACCAGTATCAATCATCAAATAATAGTCCATGAATGGTTGTCGTCTACCACGAAACGTACCGAAACCAACCTTTGCGACATATAAACCTGATGGTTCGTAAACCGCAGGCATACGTACGTCATCCGGATTCATGGATTGTGTTGCATTAGAATGGAGCGATATTTGTAACTTGATATAAACCGCATGAGCTTTGGATTGTTCGGCGAGTCTTTGAAGCTTTTCGACCCGTGTTAAATTATCACCTGTATATAAAGGTGATTCTTTGGAGTTTATATGAATCATCTTCATACTAAACCCTTTATTTAGGTTCACCGAGATAACTGAGTTTGATAGAAATGAAACATGAGTGATTGCTAGAAGAAAAATGAAAAACAAACCCCTCATTTTCTTAACTAAATAGAATTTTTTTGATGGACATGTGTACCGAGATAAAATCTTATAGAAGTTAAAAGAAATCTTCAATATTTATTTTATTAATTTGTATTTAAGGCAAATATCAATAAGATCTCGAGATATCAGGGTCTGTATCTTCTGTGCCAAACGAAAGGTGAGCCACCTGTGCCAGGCCAATAGCATTGTGACACTTTCTTTTGGAACAGCAAAACCGGTTGTAATTTCCTTTTTCCTCTCCTCTCATTTAGGAAACAGAAACAGAATCAAAATCAAACTTATTGCTATTACTTGGCATGTTCCAGTGAAATCTGTAAAGGATAGAAAAAATGTATACCTTTACTTGGACCACCAACCGTAATCACAGCAGAACTCCCCATGTATTTTTTTTCCAGATCAAAAATTGAAATTGGGAGATTAGATAAGAAGTTTAAGATTGTTGTTACTTCACTTGCAGAGTGTGGTTGTTCACTCTTTGAGAGAGTGATGACAAAGTAATGAGAAAGCGAGAGGAAATTGAGATTTGATGATTTAAGATCCAAAAAGAATGGCGGATATTCTCTGCTCACGAAATCATGGGATGCTATAGTAATGATAATAACAAATGGTGATGAGGAGGAGAACCGGATCAATTATCAGGAACTTCTTTGCCTAATTAAGATGTCGACATTCTTGTAGATTGTAATAGAACTAGAGATAAAAAAAATTCCTTATGTAAATCCACTATATATATATAAAGCAATAAATCTGCATCAAAATAAAAATAAAAATATAAAGCAATAAATCATACAACTTTCTAACTATATATATATAAGTTGAGATGCTAAGGATAATCGATAGAAAACTTATATATATATATACGCCATATGCAAACTTGTTTTGCCAGCCTGTAATCATTATGCCTTATTCACAAATGAAAGATATGATGCGCAACATGTTCTGATGAGCGGTCACTCGTACATTAAATGGCAAAATGTGCGACCCAAATAAACAAGTTAGGGTATTTTTTTCTCTTCCACTCAAACTCAAAACTCATTCTAGACACCTAATTATTCAGAACAGATGGTTCTTTAAGTTTAGCAACACAGAAGATTAGCTGAACCCAATGAAATTTAGACCACACATTTGAGAAATTCCCAATCTAGCATCGCTTAAAACTTTAAATAAGACTTCCTAGGCTTGCTGTTATTATTCCAAGCATCTGACTCAAAACATGATAGAAACATTGGTTAAACGTAAAAGTCTAAAAATCAGGGTTTTCTTTCACAATTGCCAAAGCTACTCACTGCGAGCCATATATTTGAATTAACACCATGAACTAATAAAGATCAATCAGTTAAAGGTTTTACGACGATATTGAGGAAACCTAGACATCCAATCCCTTACAAATTCAGGAAAGATGCAAGAATAATATGCACACAAGATTTAAAAGGGGATTTGCAGGTACAAAGTGGTTACTCTCATCATAGAGTAAAGATTGTCAGACATACAATTTTGGAAATGGAAATATACATGAAAGAGTCGAGACAAAGGCTTACCAGAAAACCGCAGAGAGCAAGAGAGACGAACAATCAAAGAATTAGAGCAAATTAGTATCTAATGATTGTTGAAATATATTGAAAGATCAGCTGAAACCCACTCAACAGAAACACTTATCACATAGAAAGAGTTCATATCTAATCTGGAATTATTTACACAAGACTTCTTGGGCTTGCTGTTATGCCTCCAAGCATCTAGCTCAGAACAGTACAGAAACACTTGTCAGACAGAAAGTGTTCAAAAAGGAAAATTGTATAATCAGGGGGTATTCTTCACAATTGCACCCCGCTGACTGCGGCATGAGTCATGAATGAACAAGGCCTGTGAATCTGTGGCACACAGAAACTGTGAAAGGCACGCCCTAGAAACATAAGGAACTAATTAGATCCCGAAACTGCATGCTGACAAAATGGTAAAGCTATGAGAAATTCTTGTTCAGAATTTGGAGTTTCCCAAACATACCTGACTGATCCTGCTTTGTCAGCCCTGCCAGGCACACAATCAAGAAGATCCCACAAGCCATATAGTTGACTTAAAGCCATTAACTAAAAAGAAACAACCATTTCAAGTGTTTTACGACGATATTGATCCCCTACAATCCTGGTTTATCAAAGAAAAAAAAATTTGATCTCTTACAAATTTAATGAGAAAGAAAAGTGTTATACATGACTTTGAGAAATGGGAAACTACTATCTCATTGAATGTAGAAGAAAATACACTACAAGCTTTTGAGTCAAGAATACATACAATCAGAATTGTCACATAATCTCAATGTGCTATGAACTACATAACAAACCATTGGTTTCCTTGAACAACATACACTTGCAAAAAGTAACTCAGCAGCTTAAAGTTATGCATCTCAACCATGATAACACCAACCTGCCTAGAATTAGACATAAGACCGGAAGTGAAAAGTGATTATGACAGATATTTTCAATATATTATAAGTTTGCAGAAATAAGTTTGCAGAAAACACATTCAATATATTATACTCAAGCATCTGAAATCCCACAATTTTATTTCCATATCATATCAGCTTCAAATTTTGAGTGAGATTCCAGAAAACAAACAATGGGATCTCTTTCATCCACATATGGCTAATCAATGTGGAGATTCCAACGAGTTTGAGCATTATTAACAGTTGCATTGTCTATTCATCGTTCTAAGGAAAAATCTAAATCAAAGAAATAAATACAATCGAATAAAACTTAATTTGATAACAAACTGGCCACCATCCGATACTGGAGTTAAATATCAGGAGAAAAACAACTAAAAGGAAGTATAGATTTTTGGTAATCTTCTTCCAAGATTCAACCATCCTAGAAGTTGTTTTTCCTCAAAATCCTCAAAACAATTAAACTTACAGGTTTCTCCATCAGGAATGAAGGTTTTCAGACAAACAATGTTCTTTGCTTGAGCATGCAGCTGATAATCCATCTCTGTAGTATCATCGCCACCAATGCAATGGCCTTCGAGTTTATTCAGCTTAGTTCAAAACAAGTAAGGGCATGAGTGAGAGTATCTTACCAGCTCGAGATGTTTCATGTGACATTCCCCGTTAAACCAATACAGCAACACCTGATCATGGAAAGTCAATATCCATGGTGGAGGCATAGTAGCAGCAGTAGTGGTGCCAAAATAACAACAGAAGGGACCTGGTAGTAAACCCCCGGGATCCTTAATTTGGACATCCAAAGTTTCCTCCTTATGCATATTTGCTTGACCTTGTCCTTTAATATATATACAGATGAACCTTGCAACAACAACAGAAGAAACTACTCTGGTCATTAGAACGATGATGATCACTATGATCACTACTGCTAACCGTTATCTTGTCAGAATCGTGCAATACAAGGATACCCTTTAAAATCCAGAAGATGATCAACTACTAAATATTGATGCCAATTCGCCGTTGCTGTCAGAGGATATTCAGTTGGCAGTTGAACAAAATGAATCTTCTCGTTGTGGAGATCGAATGAGAGCAACATTTCGATGTTACTATTATTACCACCAACTTCATTAGCTGTCTTCCAAAAAAGAATCCCCACAAAGGGTGGCTTGGCTACAAGACATTCTAGGAACTTTAGTTACCAATCAACCAACAGGAGAAGCAAAAGAACCAGGTGGTAGCGAGATTTCATCCGTAGTAGTGGTTATCGATCTCCATGAATTGGTTCCCAGCGTGAAGACAATGTAAACAAACTCTTCATCTGCTTTTGAAGTAAAGACATGTACAACCTTATATACTTGTGATAATGGATTAAAACCAAAACCGTGACACAAATATTTGCATAATCCTTCAGTACTGGTAGGAGTTACATAGGAGAGGCTAAGTATCTGACCTATGGTCCTGCTAAAGACACTTATTATACCTGACACATTCACTCAATAATTTAAGGCATGTTAGACCACTGCAATAGCCTACTAGTTCATTTATGTCTCGGATTGTTAGTGCCCTGTATACTAATAATATCAAGATCAGCATCATCCTGATCTTCTTCTAAACTGAAAAGGGAAGCCTTCACAGTATCTGTAACTACAGGAAATCCCACAGTCACACCCAAGTAAGAATCTAATGTAGATCTAAGACATGATAAAAAAATTCTCTAAGTTATTTCATTAAGAACATGAACATACACAAAATGCAATATGAGAAAACCCTAACTTGGAAAACAAATAACTTTCTCTCTCCTAAATTCCTAGCACAAACTCTCAAAAAAGGTCTCTCTCTCATACAATGGCCTCTAGTGCCTTTTATAGGGGTTATACATAGTGGAGGACAACTAATAAAGCCCCTTATTTCGGATTTGGGAGGGCGATACTATCACCTTATCTTGTGATTATCGCGTTAATATCGCACTGACCTTCACATGTTTTGTGTGATTCCTGTGACGTCATGGCGCACGTCAGAAGTGACGTAGTAGACTTTGTTAATTTCGCCCGTGACTAATGGTCTTCATTATCTCCGCCTTCAACAATCTGTTGACAAATGACTTTCTCGCGTTCCTATTGGTTGAGCGATATTTTGTATCCACATTTTTCCTCTTCTCGCATTGATCTTATCTGAAGGATTGAGCGATAAGAGAAGTCTCAATTTATCGCATCAACCCTGTCTTTTCATATTCTTCAGATCTGCCGACATAGTCCCGTGTTTTCCGCATGACCGTCTACACGTGTTGATTTTACTATTTACTGATTGACACGTCTTTGATTCTTCTCCTTTTTAACCGGTAACGTCTTTGATTTTACTATTGCTTCGATTATGCTTTCTTCTTAGCTTCAACCTGTTCTTACCAAAGATCTTAACCATCTTATCTTCAGATATTTTTTATCTTTATTTATGATTGATTCTTTGATTTTCTTTATCTCATTCCCATACTGTAATGGCTCCACCATCAGGTAAAAGACAACTTAAAGAAGTCCAAAGACTTACTGATGAACTCACCTCGAAAGGGATTACTTTAATAGTTCCTCTGAACTCTACTCATACTACAGATCTTTACACTGATTGGTTCACCCTTGAGCAATGAAGCGATAGGAGAACCATTATTTCGCTTGAGCAACTTTGTGTTGGTCTTCCTATTCCTCTTTATAACTATGAGATTCCGTTATTTTACGAGTTATTATCAAGTTTTAAAGTTTCGCGCGCGATATACCAGTTGAGTGGTGATGTGATCAAGATCATGGTCGAATATTCCCGTCGCGCTGCTGGTCTGGAATCTCTATATAAGAAACATGTTGTTGCTTATGATAAGGCGATATATACAGTCGAAAACTTGTTCAAGCATTATGAGGTTAAGCTTGTTGCTAGTATAAAATATCGTTGGGGTATTCGTCTTAGGCGAGTGGATGGTTTTGCTGAAAGCGAGAAGATTATGCGGGATGTTGACTTTCATAACCCCTCCAATACTTCTGCTCGCTTCTCTAAAGATCCCCTTTGGATGAAGTATCCTCTCATCGTTGATGGTCCTTACATTTGGGGTAGGAATGCTGATGGGTCTGATCGCACGGGTCCTGCCAGTCTTCTTGACTATAAGCCTTGGATCTTTAATTGGTCTGAGGAAGCTAAAGAGGTATTTTTTCACATCTTCGCGCTTTAGACTGTTTCCTTCACGCTTGCTTATTGTTGTTGTTAAAATTTAGGTTAAGAAGAAGGTAAACAGAGAATCGCAAAATGTGAAGTCCTCGCGTTCCAAAAAAGTAAGAAATATCTTGCTTTGTTGCTTTTCAAACAATATTGTTTCCTCTATTTCTTACCTATCTTGGTGTGTGCGTAGGGCGAGTCTGAAGATGATTCTTCTAGTTCTTCAGATGAATCTCCCCGGCTTAAGAAGACTCTCCCCTCTAAAAAAGTGAAAGGCAAGGATAAGCGAGTGCTTCCAAATCCTGATCAAGATAATGTTTCAAAGAAGAGAAAGAGGGCTCATTCCATTCAGAACACGTCATCTTTTGATGATGAACTTCCACCGCATGAGGGATCTCAAATGGATAATATCGCCTTTGAACCTTCCAATGATCTTCTTTCATCTGAAGTTGTCCCGCCTTCTATTCAGGGTGAGGGTTATGCCTCAGGTAGTTTTGGTGCAAATACGGGTATCCTTTTTGAGATTTTCAAGTCTTCCTTGTCAACTTTCAATGATCCTTCACTTTCCCAAGCATGCGACACAATAGTGAAGCTCTGTGCGGCTCCTTCTCCTGATCATGACTCTTTACGCGGGATTGCCTCATCTTTACATCTAGGATTTCGTTCTTCTCCCGAGATCTTGGTAAGTTTCTTTCCGCGCTTTGCTTGCGTTAATATTTGTTTTATCTTGTAGATAATCATTTGTTCTGGGTTTGCGTAGAACTCTCGGCTATCTGAAGCTTTACTTTGGGATCAACGCGAGAAAATCCGCAATCTTGAGAATGGGAACCTCCGAATCAAGGGTGAATTATCTGTTTACTCCAGGGAAACAGTTGAGCTTCGTAATAAGAATACTCAACTTGTGGGTAAGTTTTTTGAATCTTTTCATCTTTTTCATATCATCGCGCTATTTCATGTCTTTATTGAGTAATATCTATTTGCAGAAATTTATAATCTGACCAATCAAGCGATCAATCATCCTATTGAAGATTCCGCTATTCTAGAGCATCTCAATTCCGCATTGGACAATCCTCATGCTAGTGATTTAGAGATTTATGATCTGAATGAGTTTAAGTCGAAATATGAGACACTTAAGTTTGAGCATAGAAAGATACTATCCACTAATAACAATCTTAAGGGTCGCCTTCATGACCAGAGGGAGGAAAATAAGAGTCTGAAGGCGAGGGTAACTTATTTAATTACTGAAAAAGACCAAGCAGTGATTAAGGGTGATAAGGCTTGAGAGCAGTTCCAAGAAACTGTTCTTCTTGCTATAACTGAGAGGGATCGGGTTGTAAGCGATAATGAAGCTCTGGCTGCTCGAGAAAATATGATTCGTTCTTGTCTGCGTATTGAGAGTGATGATGATTTCGAGTGGGATTTGAGTGTTGTTGAAAATTCTTGGAAGGAAATAACCTTGATACACTTTCCAGAAACACTCTCGTTGGACAGTTGAATATCTTTGATCATGAACTGCAATCCAAAGCCGGAAAGGATATTTCCTTCAAGGCACTGAAAAATACTAAAATCCCAAAAGGTGAAATTGTTGACAACTCTGGAGATGATCTTGTTGATCCTGATTTTTCAGATGAAGATCTTGATAAATCAGTTTCTCCGATCACAAGACAGTTTAGAGAACTTCTTAGGAAGAGAAATAAACGATTCTCTAGGGACAAACCTCCAATTTCAAGGTCTCAGGGTTTTTCTGTATTTGCGGTTTCCTCATTGACAAAATTTTGGGTGTCTGTGTTATTTCTTTTCCGCATTATATTTGTTTATATAATTGAAATATCATAGGTTGTGCGTGGTTCAATCATAGTTGATAAATCCGACCTTGTTTGTTGGACAGGACTTGATTGACACTCAGACATTAGTCTTTGGTACTATCTGAGTTATTCTCATAACAATCAGTCTCACGGATTTCTATCTAGTTGATTTACTGATTGTATTGAGAAAGAGATAAATCTCTTTGGTATCTTTCTTGATTGGGTCTCAGTTTTAAGTTGGTGCTCTCGGAATTATATAGGAGTTTAGTCCATACAGATTTCCGAACAAAATATTGGGTGTGGTTGTTATACCCCCCGCATTTTTAGAAGGCGCATGGATATTGATGAAACTAAGTAGGTAGGGGTAGTCTGCTTGGTCTCAACTATATGAAGTTGGTATTAGATTTTGTATAATGGCTTAATTATGAGAGTATTCAAAACTGGACTAGGTCTCGGGGTTTTTCTACATTTGCGATTTCCTTGTTAACAAAATCTTGCTGTGTCTTTTACTTTGTTTTTCGCATTATAATTGTTATTATAATTAAGTAAAATACACAAGTACGTTAACTCTGTAATACTTGATATTGATCCTATAAAGTTTCGGTTATTTTCGAACCTATTATCAAGTACACACATTGTTGTCGTATCGTCACGATCTTGTATCCATAGTTAATCACACAAGTGATCTTGTTGTTGAATTGTCTCGATCTCGTATCCATAGACGATCACGCGAAGTGTGAACCGAATTGTGTCGTATTGTCTCGACTCTGTCCATAGACGATAACATTCGGTAGAGGACTTATAGGTACCCTTTTCTTTTCAGATTTTCGTGCTGATAAAAGTCCCTAGATGGTCCAACCTAAAACTCCAAAAATCCAAGGATACTAAGGAAACAATGTATAATCTTTGTTGGGTAAAAAGGTATAATCTACTAAATAATTGGCATATAACTTTCTTCATGAAACCTCGATGCAGAAGGTAAAGTTGTCGGAGTTTGAAATGAACTATAACTTTCAATCCTAGGACTTTACTTGGGTAGTGCCCAGCGTGAAGAACTTGAATCCTCCTTAGAAGCGTGTCTTTCTCAGGTCAAAGGTAGTTTATGTGATAAAAATAACTTCACTTATCTCCTGGTTCAGCTAACAAATGTTTTTCATTTGCTTCTCAGAGATACAGAAGAATATAAACTCTTTCACTAAGAGGTTTTGTAATGTGCAAGACAAGTTGGTTAATAAAGAAGGAATAATAAAGAATGGTAAATATCGGGCTTCCGCAACTATTACTGAAGTGGAGAGTTTATGCAAGCAGTTGTGTTAGAGCATATATCGGTTGAACTCACCAAGCGTTAGTATGTCAAGTTTGGTTGCCATATTTTAGTATGTCAAAACTCATCTAAAGTCTCTTGATTATATACTAGAGTCAACTTCGTTTAGGTTAGACTAGAAAGTCTAGGAATGTTGAGACATACAAGTATTACTCCGAAGACCCGAAGAATATGAAGAAGAAGCGAACTACAACGACGACATCATCCTTCCTCTTGAGGTTAGTAATATTGACTTGAACTGTTTCATTCCTAACGTAACTTTCAAGTCGTGCTATATTAAAAACATAAATGCGAAGCTGTATATACTGTACATATTGTATGATACTATAGTGGTGTGACATGGTCATATTTATATGATCATAGTATTAGGGAATTAGACTACGAAGTATAACGCTTATCTTTTGAACTTTGTAGATATGACATCGACATAATCTTTTATATACTGTTATGGTTATGTGAATGGGTTATGGTGAAGATTTCATCCTAGGAAACAATGTTTTACATTTGTTTAAAGGAAGTACCTTCATGAACTTGTTTTATGAATCGAAAGGGAACTCATTAAGCTTATTGGTACGACTATTCATTGCAAATCTTTGGATTACCAATATGTGTGAGATGGTAGAACCGATCGTAACTTTGTTATGTATCTTGGTATAACTAATCACAATGCCTAACTTATGATTTGTATGACTAGTTTTTAGTAATTGGTGTAACCGATACTAAGTAATCACCTTGAGATGGTATGATCGATAGTTGTAATTGGTGTGACCGATCCTAGTAATTGGTGTGACAGAACACAGTGTATTGTGTAATCGATCCTTGTAATTGGTAACCGGTCCTGGTAATTAGTGTAATCAATCCTGAAAATTGGTGCAACCGATCCAGGTAAATGGTGTGACCGATCACAAGCAATACCATGGAATATGGTAACCGGTCCTGGTAACTTGTGTGACCGATCACAAGTATTTCCATATTGAGGTATAACGACCCTAGTGATTGGTAGAACCGATTGAATCCATGTATGTGATTTGATATAGTTATCTTGGAATACGGTCAACCAATTCTAAACTTGTTTGTAAGTGTGGTATAACCGATTCCAAGAATGTAAATCCATGTAAATAAGAAAAGGGATTTGCAGTGAAAATATACCAACATACTTTGAACACGTACAGTAACTCTTATCATTTATTGTTCAAAGATATTCCTTAGTACTCAAGGAGATCCTATGCCGAAATAAATTGGGAATCTTTTAATTAAGGTTTTTGGTTTTATATGCTTCAATTACCAACAATTAGATGCATATCTCTAGAGAATAAAAATTAGTAATGTGCATTTACTAATTTGAGACTTTCTATTCTGAGATTTCGAAAATTTTGGATAAGCATTTATTGGAATTAAAAAAACTGATTTTGGCATTCATTGCATAACTTGAGAATATTTTCGATTTTGGAAATTCCTTGGTGTCCAAACATCCTTGGTCTATAAATACCTAAGTTTGCATTTCTAGCAAACTATCCTAAGAGCCAGGCAAACTTCATTCTTGTTGTTTCTAGTGGAGCCGTCTAATCGGAGAGGAAAGTATCCTAATTAGGTGAAATCTCTTACGAACGCTCGTTTAAAGACTTCTGTGGGATCAATAAGCTCTACGAGTACCGTTGTAGTCGACTCGGGCCACGACTCCTATGTCATGTACGAACCCGAGGGGCCGAGACGATATCGTAAACGTCGTCCTTCCCTGCAAACAGTTTATATTTAAAATTTTACCTTCCGTAGGGTTTAAAAAATAATTAAAGTCCAATGTTTAATGTTCCAAAAAAAAAAAAAAAAAAAAAGGATCAAAAACAAAAAGGTTCAAAAATAAAAATTTAGAAAAATAAAGTCCTATTTACAATTTTTAAAAATAAAATCTAAAAATAAAAATAAAATCTAATTAAAAATAAAATAATGAAAAAATCTATAAAAAAATCTATAAAAATAAATCTAAAAATAAAAATAAAATAAGTCCCTCGTCTTCTTTACGTTCTTTTCGCTTTAAGCTTTAGCTCCAAGTTTTTATGAAATCACCAAACTCTTTGACAACTTCTTTTTGTTTTCGATGCAAACTCCAAAACCTGTAGCACATAGACAAATACCCAAAGAATCGTAAAAAACGAACAAAAAAAAAAATATAAAAACTCTAAATCTAAAAACAAATCCCCGTCGGCGGCGCCAAAAATTGATGTGATTTTAGATAGTGGTAAGAAATGAGGTTATCGTTCACTCGGATTTGTAGAGTTTAAAATTTTAAAAAATACTAAATAAATATATACAAAGATATTTAACAATGGGCGAGAGATACTGGGACTAAGGATTTAGCCAATCTTTATAACATAAGGTTCACTTATTTATTCTCAACAATTTTAGCTCAAGAAATATAAACATGGACTCTATTTTTGCCAAGGTAGATTCTCAAAACATTGATTGTAAATGTTAACCATGGGACATCAAATCACCTAAGCTAAGCATGACCCATCTAATCAAATGACAACCAATTTAATCAAATCATATTTCAATTAATTTTAGTGCAAAAGTCATAAAAAAGAATAAAATAAATTTACCCATGTATGAAGTTCGGCCTCCTCCATCATCCCAGTATTGGGGTTTAGCTCTTCATGGTGAAAAAACGCTCAAAATTCATCTTTATTAATGCTCAAAAGTGTTTTATAATTGATGAAAAGGAGAAAAAATGGTGAAAATCGGGTTTTGTAACAATTATATTTGTTACAAACCTTTGTTACAGAGAACGATAATTGTAAAGTGATGTTGGTACTGTAGCATATAAGACTGTCCTAGGACAGTCGCTTACACTGTAGCAGTTACGACTGTTTTGGGTCGTCTTATGTTCTTCGTGTTCTTAATTTCCGCAGCAGCAGAAACAGCAGCAGCAGAGCCTGTAAACCTCTGATTCTCGCCTCCTCAAGCCTTCTCAGCCCCCCAAACTCCCGACACCCCTTCTTTGTGATCCTAGGAACCTATTTATACATTATTGCGACATTAAATCTCCTCCATTAACTTCAAATAATCTTCTTTTACTCGGGTATATTTTTTTCCATTTTTTTCATTGATTTTGATTTTCACGCATCTGCAGCTGTATTTCTTTCCTTCTATACCTTCTTCACGCTCCATAATATCGATTAAGTCTTCCAAGCACGTGCAGTACACGTTTAAATTTCTCACAACTCATGCAAGCTCATGTTTTTCCTCCAACTCCATGTTTGGATTAAACCAAGTTATCCAGCCAAATTTGATCGATAAAATCACCATACTAGCTTTCTATAGTCATATCACGTCTACCCACTAAGTTTCAGGGATTGAATCTCACTAAATCACGTCCAAACATCCGATCGAAATTCTGCTGTTAATGAAAATATTTTCCCGCCAAAATTCATTTTTTGAATTTGAGAAGAACATGTCCTCCCTCTAATCCTACACGGGTGTCCCTTTAGCACTTGTCTTATGGAGTGCAAATAGTAATTTTTTGGCGTAGATAGTAATTTTTACGGGGTTCCTCCGACACATTTTTGGGGTGCTTTCGGTGCATTTCTGGGGTGCCTTTAGTACTTAATCCTGGGGTTGTAAAACACCACTTTTCGAGCCAGTTTCGCCGCAAGAGCTTATTTCTCTAAAAATACCTACAAAGACATAAAATAACAAATAAATACAAAATCGAACACTAACAATATATACAATTGAGACATATTAGACACAATAATGCGTCTATCAAATACCCCCAAACTTATTATTTGCTATTCCCGAGCAAATTTAATCTACAAAATAAAATCCTAACTCAATGTCGCAGGCATCGTCGATTGCACTTAGCATGTGCAACAAGCCTTTAATCCCCTAGGTGGCCCTAGTGGCCGAGTTATAGTCTCGGGAGGGTTTACCAGAGGTGTACCCACAAAACCTTTACTCCAGACCCTAGTTATCTACGCAGAACCTTGGAATGTCACTAAAGAACCTCCTTGGTTGCCATACTTATTGATTATGGGAGGAAGTACCCTGATGCGAAATTCTAATTATTGTACACGAGTTTGCACTCAAGCATACTAAAATTCATATATAAGTGACAGAGCTCTACTCAGATAGTTTCACTATGGACATCAATATCCAGAGTCAACAAATCACATGGATAGATTAAGAGATGGATATAGAAAAACGTAGATAGTTTTGATGTTGACTAGGTGAACGGTGTTTCTCATATCTGTCTGAAGGCCTCTGCCAAAATGAACCTATCCTAATGGACTGAGATACCGGTCTGACTAATATCAACACAACTGGCATATACAAGGGGACCAGTGGTCAATAATCCTAATTCTAGATCAACTCATCTGGCATATACAAGGGAACCAGCAGTCGATTTATTGAACACACATTATTTATTTATTTATTTAAAACTAACAACATGATTAGATCTTGTGGATCCAAGCGCATGTTTCTTGTCCGCAGATTACATGGTAATTCCCGTGGATCCTGCATTCCACGCTTGTTTAGGCGACGGAGACAGGGAGAACACACACATATTGCTATCCAAGTGTTAATATTTATTCCGATTGGTCTATTGGTCTGGTCTTTTTTTTTTTTTTTAAATATCTCAATCATTCTATTACACCCTAGCAGTGGTAACAACTTGAATCGTGAGCCCACCTAATCACTTAGAGAAACATATTTTAAAAGGAAAATAAAATAAAAACAGAAGTGAAAAGGACTCAACGAGATATGGCGAAACTATCATGTTATTTCTAACACCTGAGCTCTGTGCTTTTACGAATAGACTCTTATAGATGTTTCCATCTACTCAGATTGGTTCTTCAACTCCTAAAACCAAAATGCTTCCATCCACTTAGATTGGTTAGTGCCATCCTTAATAGGCATAAATTTCTAGGCTCTGGAGTTTATTTATTGCAACTAAAAAGTTTTTCCCATACCCCCAAACTTAAATCTAACATTGTCCTCAATGTTCTAAAGATTAAATTAAAAGCATGAACAAAGAGAAACTGTTACCATTTGAAGCAAAAGATTTAATGAAAGATATTACCGTGTTGCATGAGAATGGGTTACCTCCCAAGAAGTGCTAAGTTTAAAGTCTTTAGCCATACATTGGAAAGGATTAGTCACCTCGAATCGTATAACAGTAGTCGGAATAATTGTGGGTTTTCAAAACCAAATTGAGCTGACCATAGGAAACTACAATAAGCCAAGAAAGTGAACAAGTATCGCATGACCTTACCTAGTTTCCGGATAACTATCGCTAACTGTGGTTCAGGTTCAGGTTCTATGAAAGAGTCTAGATAAATTATTTTCATTGGCTGCATTTCCTCATAGGTGCGATCTGAATCATTAGGTCCTAAAGTCTGGAAAAACTCAAATAGGAACTTAGAAGCACACAATAATAACCTAAATAATTGAGGATCCTCTAAGTCAATCAGATTTGACTTACATAATTGACCACAATGAAAGTAGTGGTCATTCTTAAGTAAATGTGTCGATTCTATTAACTTAAAGTACTTAGGCTTAGTCTCAGAACTTGATAAGTGACACATTTGAAATATAAACGTTCCCACGGTTGGAAGAAAACTATTTGGTGGGAAAACAAAGTCAATCTGGGTATCATAGCCTGGGCAAACCACATCAACCATAGGATGGGTTTCTAACGACTGAACTTCTTCCTGGACATCATTAGGTTCGGGAAAACGAGTATGAAAGTAATCTTGTAAAATGGTTGAGGCACAGATATCAAGTCCTAAGTGAGGGGACTTTCTGAGAGTTAAAGGTAAGGCATTAGGAAAGTGATAATCACCCCCAAACTTAGAGTTTTCAGTGTCTCTAGATAGACTAGTTCCAATCTCCCTAATTTCTTGATCATCAGATTCTTGGAAATGGTCAATTGATTCTTCTAAGTTATTATCAGGTAGTGCATCTTTACTCATCTTTATGGGTCTATCTTCTTCGTCTAAGACTATTGTTTCTAAGTCGCTAGACTCTAAAACAGCACTTTCAGAATAAACTCGTTCCTCTAAACCACTATCGGTTTCGTAATCAAAAGGAAAAACTATATCGTCTAAAACGGTGGTATCCCTAATCAAATCCTCGTCCTTTTGAATAGGTGAATAATCATAAAAATTATTTGGATTTGAACTAGAAATAATATAATAATTACAAAGCTCAATTGGATTAATAATTTCCTGATCACTATGCCTACATATTTCAGATTCTTCATTATTACTATCCTCATCATCATAATAGTACGAAGATGATTGAACCTTATCTAAATAATTAGTGTCTTTTATTCTAACCTCGTCCTCTAAATTAGGCAAATATTCACCATTGATATCAAGAGTAAAATCGGAAACACTATTTTGAATAATTAGATCTTTTAGAGAAGTTCTTTTCCGGGTCTCTAACAAAAGCTTCTGAGCCGACTCACATGATTTCCTGACATAATCTAGGAAAGAAGGTAAAGAAAGTTCACTCGTTGCATTCTCGTCCATAACTGAGTTATTCATTTCTGCAAACTTACATGTTGTCTCAGCTAACCTACGTGTCGACTCTAGTAAAGAGGAATTATTAGAATTATTCTTGTAAGACCAATTTGTGTGTGGATAGTACTTGGGCTCACCATGGGATGAACCATAACCTTTAAAAGATTGGCGCTCCCAACTACTATTCCCACCATGGTCATAAAAATGATGATGTCCATAATCAAATTCAGGTCGATACTCATTGTATTGGCTTCTATCATACCAGTTCGACATTCTTAATTGCAAGGGAATTCTACAAAATCACAAGCAAGGCTGACTCGACCAAATCAAACATATAAAATCTAGCAAACAACAAGCATGATGGCTCCACTTAGATTGTTTCTAGACCAGCTTCTACTCTTTCGAAAGGGAATTCGTTACAATCTAAGCAAACCTCTCTGGATCGATCCGAATAAAGTGAGTCAAAGAGAAGTAGGGGAAGCTCAGAGGAGATTTGATACCCCCACCTCTTTGGCAACGCTTCCCTGGGTTATAAGGCGGCTCTAATCGACTTACAATAATCTTCCTGAACTTCAAAGTATGCTTAAAAGAGCAACCAATATTTTTCGAACGACTTTCCTATTAATCTCGCTAGTCAATATTTTAAGCATGGGTTCGTGTTTTGTATTGTTTTCCTAAGGCGGGCAAAAAGAGAACGGTGATGAAATCCGAACCCTTATCTTGTATGGCCTGGCCTTTCCCTTTACTAGGAAATTAAAGTCAGTATTCAAAACCTCAACATATATGCACCTTAAGGAAGACAGTAAACCCGCTGACAGGGGATTTGCGGGTGTTTAGAAGCTTACCTCCCGTACCAGACGGGCGATGAAAAGGTTGTAGTCGACTCGGGCCACGACTCCTATGTCATGTACGAACCCGAGGGGCCGAGACGATATCGTAATCGTCGTCCTTCCCTGCAAACAGTTTATATTTAAAATTTTACCCTTCCGTAGGGTTTAAAAAATAATTAAAGTTTAATGTTCCAAAAATAAAAAAATAAAAAGGTTCAAAAACAAAAAGGTTCAAAAATAAAAATTTACAAAAATAAAGTCCTATTTACAATTTCTAAAAATAAAATCTAAAAATAAAAATAAAATAAGTCCCTCGTCTTCTTTCCGTTCTTTTCGCTTTAAGCTTTAGCTCCAAGTCTTTATGAAATCACCAAACTCTTTGACAACTTCTTTTTCTTTTCGATCCAAACTCCAAAACCTGTAGCATATAGACAAATACCCAAAGAAACGTAAAAAAAGAACAAAGAAAAATAAATCTAAAAATTCTAAATCTAAAAACAAATCCCCGTCGGCGGCGCCAAAAATTGATGTGATTTTAGATAGTGGTAAGAAATGAGGTTGTCGTTCACTCGGATTTGTAGAGATTAAAGTTTTTAAAAATACTAAATAAATATATACAAAGATATTTAACAATGGGCGAGAGATACTGGGACTAAGGATTTAGCCAATCTTTATAACATAAGGTTCACTTATTTATTCTCAACAATTTTAGCTCAAGAAATATAAACATGGACTCTAATTTTGCCAAGGTAGATTCTCAAAACATTGATTGTAAATGTTAAGCATGGGACATCAAATCACCTAAGCTAAGCATGACCCATCTAATCAAATGACAACCAATTTAATCAAATCATATTTCAATTAATTTTAGTGCAAAAGTCATAAAAAAGAATAAAATAAATTTACCCATATATTAAGTTCGGCCTCCTCCGTCCTCCCAGTATTGGGGTTTAGCTCTTCATGGTGAAAACACGCTC
Organism: Papaver atlanticum; assembly: GCA_023531105.1. Taxonomy (NCBI): domain Eukaryota; kingdom Viridiplantae; phylum Streptophyta; class Magnoliopsida; order Ranunculales; family Papaveraceae; genus Papaver; species Papaver atlanticum. The sequence continues at coordinate 1,309,405 of JAJJMB010000931.1, forward strand.
AAAATTCATCTTTATTAATGCTCAAAAGTGTTTTATAATTGATGAAAAGGAGAAAAAATGGTGAAAATCGGGTTTTGTAACAATTATATTTGTTACAAACCTTTGTTACAGAGAACGATAATTGTAAAGTGCTGTTGTTACTGTAGCATATAAGACTGTCCTGGGACAGTCGCATACACTGTAGCAGTTACGACTATTTTTGGTCGTCTTATGTTCTTCGTGTTCTTCAGTTCCGCAGCAGCAGAAACAGCAGCAGCAGAGCTTGTAAACCTCTGATTCTCGCCTCCTCAAGCCTTCTCAGCCCCCCAAACTCCCGACACCCCTTCTATGTGATCCTAGGAACCTATTTATACATCATTGTGACATTGAATCTTCTCCATTAACTACAAATAATCTTCTTTTACTCAGGTATATTTTTTTCCATTTTTTTCATTGATTTTGATTTTCACGCATCTGCAGCTGTATTTCTTTCCTTATATACCTTCTTCACGCTCCATAATATCGATTAAGTCTTCCAAGCACGTGCAGTACACGTTTAAATTTCTCACAACTCATGCAAGCTCATGTTTTTCCTCCAACTCCATGTTTGGATTAAACCAAGTTATCCATCCAAATTTGATCGATAAAATCACCCATACTAGCTTTATATAGTCATATCACGTCTACCCACTAAGTTTCAGGGATTGAATCTCACTAAATCACGTCCAAACATCCGATCGAAATTCTGTTGTTAATGAAAATATTTTCCCGCCAAAATTCATTTTTTGAATTTGAGAAGAACATGTCCTCCCCCTAATCCTACACGGGCGTCCCTTTAGCACTTGTCTTATGGGGTGCAAATAATAATTTTTTGGCGTAGATAGTAATTTTTCCGGGGTTCCTCCGACACATTTTTGGGGTGCTTCCGGTGCATTTCTGGGGTGCCTTTAGTACTATCCTGGGGTGTAAAACACCACTTTTCGAGCCAGTTTCGCCGCAAGAGCTTATTTCTCTAAAAATACCTACAAAGACATAAAATAACAAAATAAATACAAAATCGAACACTAACAATATATACAATTGAGACATATTAGACACAATAATGCGTCTATCAACAACCTATAAGAAATGAACTCGAGTTCACATGAATCGGTTTCAGTTAACATACCGCCAAGATTTGACGGAACAAACTATCTATGGTGGAAGTCTGCTATGAGATCTTTTCTTAAATCACAAGACTTTAATACTTGACTATTAGTCGTCGATGGGTATAATCGCTCGTTGATGGTTGATTTTCGGCAATGGCTAAAATCGTAAAATCATGAAACTGCATGTTTCTGGCCCGGCTTCAGGAATGTATGTGAAAAGTCATATTTTATGATCCATGAAAAATTTCACGATCTCTGACTGAGTGAACGTTCCTCTCAGAGCTATGATGAATATTTTTCTCGAAAGGCCTCCCAGCTGAGCTTTCGATGCTTCACGCATTTCATCATCACCTCTACATAAAATTAAAATGATTGGGCGGCTCCTAAACATATTGCATGCTAGTATAGAGCCTAACGCCTTCAGGACGTCACGCTGCTCGTTGTTCCCTGACACATAGAGAGACCATGTATAGAATCTCTTAATGATTGGGAGGCTCCTAGACATATTGTATGCTAGTATAGAGCCTAACGCCTTCAGGACGTCACGCTATTCGTTGTTCCCTGACTATACACTCCCTCAGCACGAATATGATGCTTCAATTATCTCATATCTCAATTCTGCAAATAGTTTAATTCTAGCCTGTCATTCATCAACTAAATTCCTAGAAAATAATCTATTCTATCTCATTACTCTGTTTCATGGCTGATCCTCAGCTGGATTCCATGGATTAGTAATAGATACTCAACTCATTTTATTACTCCGTTTCATGAATTATTCTAAGCTGAATTTCATGAATTAGTAATAAATACTCAAATAATTTTTATTACTTCGTTTCATGAATTATTCTCAGCTGAATTTCATGAATTAGTAATAAATATTCACCGATCGGGCATCTGTGCCACCACTGAGTAAACCCCGAGAAAATGGTGCGAGCGTATTTAGCAATAATGCACAAATGAGCACCCGAATACACGAACGAGTATTCGAAAATATGGACACACGAGGAAACCTGTGCAAAATAGGGAGGAAAATAATATCAATAAAATAATAAAGAGGCGCCTAAGGGGACCGGGCCCAACGGCCGGCCGGTCATGCCGTTGTGGCCGGTCCCGCACCTCTTTCCATTATTTTATATTATTTTGTTATTTTTCCTTATCTCATGAAGACCGTCGTTTTAGCAAAACTCTTAGTTTCTCCATTTTTTCCTTCAAACGATGAAAAAATAGTAAAAAATAGGGAAAGGTGTCACGGGACCGGGCCACCTATCCGGCCGGCCATGCCCTAGCCGTGACCGGTCCCACACCTTACAATTCCTTATTTTCTCATGTTATTATTTCCTTCATCTTATGAAACCCTATCATTCGAGCAAAAACCCTAGTTTTTCAATATTTTCTCAAATATTGCTCAAACCATGAAAAAGCCGAAAAGTCAAATGGCCACATTACCGACTAGGCTTCTCAAGTCAAAAATTAAAATATTATTATTTTAATATTATCAAAATACTGGTCACACGAGCAAAGTTCTACTTGCTCATTCGAGCAAAATTGAGAGTTTCAGTCAAGATCAAACTCTTCCGAAAATCCAAAATATTGCTCAAACGCGCACCAGAAAAATACCAAAACTCTCAAGACTGAGAAACGAGCAGTATGGTGACACAGGCATGCCATCTTGACAGACCAAGGCCAGCCCTTAGGCTTGCAAGGATCCGGTCCCACACTCTTTCATAATTTTGACCTAATTAGCTCTCAACGGTTCATATTGGGTCCAAACTCTCTCCAACCAACTTGGAAATTGCTCAATCGACCACCAGATGGTCCCATGACGACCAAGGGCCGGTCCCATGACCCCTTGGCCGGTCCTCATCTGTCCATAATTAGGTTTTATTACCTAACGCTTAGACGAGCACTATTTTAATAAATGATTAAACCAGCATTTATCATCCTTTCACCAACTGGTCAATAAAGGACTTTGGTGCATGCTAACTTGAGCGCCTGGGCGCTACATGGTCGGCCATCATCCCATGTAGCCGGTTCCTAATTCACTCAGTGACTTATTTTCAGTAAATCATCAACTGATCGACAAATCGATCAAAATTAGGGTTTTGAACTGAATGCTCTGCAAATCATAATTCTGAGCAAGTTCAAACACTAATAAGTGTATGTTAGTCCAGCAATCAACATCTTGATTAATTATATAATATTCGGTCCAGATACTAATATTTTAATTAATATTTTATTTGGTCATCCTACCAATAATTCATCAGACGAGTAATATTTTCTCAGACTATCAATATTCATCACGTTGATCCAGTTATCAACATTTATTCGAGAACTATACGTCCCAGCAGACATGTTCAATCCATGAATCATAGAGCATTCAGCAATCATGCTCGACTGAACGATACTTAAACTCATCGTCTAATCAAGTCAACAACCGACTAATTAAATACACGTCTGCCTTGCAGACTCCACAAATCATGAGACATCAATCATGTCACATGGGGGGATATTAATTAGGGTTTTGGTCTGACGTCCTACGGCACGTGTGTTCATCCACGATGAGAAATGTGGGTAAGTCGTGCAAGCGGTTGAGGAAGTTAGCAAAGTAGTGGGTGGACGATCAACCCAGTCTCCGCACGACATGGAACTGGTTAAACCACGATCTCCCATTTTCCCACTCTTTCACTCAAACAACCGTCACACTTACTAGAGATCAATGTGTCCACAATCTAGCAATATAAATAAGTTCTCTGAATTAATGATTAACAGAACATATATACGGGAATTACACAACAATTCTCATCTGAACAATCACTCTCAACATAGCAGAATTCAAATTTATTCGAACCCAGCAGTTCATTTGCAGAAATCCACAACACATTCGCAATCCTTGATCACCAATGATCTCACACACTTCTCAGCTTCCCTCTTAAAGATCGACCCTCTTCCCCATTTGTGACCGAATTGACTCTGGAACGACCATTTCTTGGTTTAGGACGGAGTCCTATAGATTGATCTCTCGAACTCAAAGCACTCCTGTGCAGTGCATCTGTTTGAGGTTAGTGATAAGCACATAAGTGCAACATTTTAACTCCTATATTTACACTAGCTAGGACTCATATTTTGCTAATAATATTACTTTAGAGCTTTTACAGGAATTACAACTAAAATTCGTTCACCCGGGGAATAAATGGCTTAGAAGCTAAATTGGCTCTTCCGACTTGCTATGCCAAAGGAGTCGGAGCTTATCTAGAGCTTGTGGGATGGCAAGCCAACAACTCATGGGACGTGCCGCACCATCTTGCCATCTGAAGACCTGGGGGTAGTCAGACAACTGCATAAAGGATTTTTATCTTTGTAAAGCCAAGCATATGGGCTACACAAGGGGATACAATGTAAAGGGAATACACTCCCATTCTCTATCAAAACCAGATCACATTTTTCATTCAATGTTCAAGCAGATGGTTTCTTCCTCCATTTCAAGATGCTAGGTCAGTTCTTACAAGATCAATTTTGGCGATTGAAAGCATACAACAAAAGCACCGACAACAGAAGCAATGAAAACAGAGAAAGGGGTTCGATTGATTGAAGGTTATGGCTGGATTCAAGACAAGAAATCATCGAGAAGAGCAAGGAGAAGATGGTGCAAGTTTGACATGATATTGAGCTCGATCTGTGATGTTTTGGAGTTGAGATTCAAGCTAATTGTACCAACTTTTCCTTAACAGCAGCGATTGAATCTGGAGGTGGTCTGAATCGATGGGTATGCCTTGGATTGAAATGGGTTTAATTGGAAATCTTGGAAGAGTAAAGGAAGTAGAGATGTATGTGTCAGCCAGATGGGTTTTGTGTGGTTGTTGTAGACAGTTTAGGCGTGAATGAAGATGAAATTCGAGTTGGTGATGTATTAGGTGATTGTTGGAGTCGCAGAATAGTAAAGCTTGGGGGTTCTGTGTACTGTCAAAGATTGGATTTAAAATGGGAGATTTGTCTCAACAAATCGAGCAATGAAAGAAGGTTTGGGTGAGGGAAGATGGTGTTCAATCCCACAGCAACGAGAAGTGAAGACAAGGTTGAATTTTGGGTCTGTCATGGATTAATTTCTGGGGTTCGTATGTGGGTTTAAATTGAATTTCTCAATTGTGAGACAAGCACAGCAACGAAGGCAACAAATTATGGATTTGGTTAAACTGAAATTGGAGGTTCTTGACTGAGAAGTAGACAACAACAGTTGACATTGGGTTGAGCTGGTTTGTTCGTGGTTGAATATCAACTGAAATTGAGTTCAATCGGTAGTTAAATGATTTGATTGCATTTAAGTAGGTTCGTGCAGGCAGCAGAAATGGTGAATTTTGCTGGTGTTTGCATTGAACGAATGGTGGGAAGTGAGAGCTGGTGCTGTAGACGTGGGTATGGTGCTTGAAAAAATGGCACACTGAAACAGTGGAGAAGGTGCTTGGATAGTCAGTGAATGGAGGAGAGTAGAAGTTGCCTGAAAGAAGATTTATACACGGCCAGAGTGGTGTTGGGGATCTGAATTGGTGCTGGTGTTTGGAAATTGGTGGACTGGGCTTCGGCAATTGCTTTTTCAACCCTAGTCCGAGTTTGCAGCAGCTATATATATACTTCTTGAGACAAAACTGATGGGACGCCGTCGACAGGGAAGAAACTAGGTTTAAGTTTTCTTTCGCTATGCTTAACTTGTTATTTCCTTTATCAATTTTGATTGTTATTGAGAAAACCATGACTTGCTAAACTATTGTTAGGGTGATTGTTCTTATATATACTTCTTGAACAAGAGTTTCTTTAAATCAAAAGCCTTATTTTGTGTTTGAGTATCTCATATTGGTTGATTGTTCTTATAGATCTTTTCATGTTTTATGCCAAGTATACTACATAGGTAAGCTATATGCAATCCCATTGAGACCTGATTGATTATAGATTAATGAACTTTCTTTAACTTTGTATGCCAAGTATACATAGTGTCTGGGATTTCTACTTTTAGGTCGAGATCAAACAATCCTTAGTCGATTATCAAGAATTCTTAGCGACATATCTTCCATGTTTAAGTAGCCATGTGTTGCAACTTTACATGAGTAAAATAGAGACTCTTGTGAAAGAACATGAGTAAAACCTAGCCTATGACGGATTCCCGGATCCTTAACCTTTTCCCATCTTGTTTGTCACTTCAATACTTCCGTTTGCATCCAATTTATTTGTTTATTTCTTAGTATAAGATTCAGAAAACACTCTCTCGAATTGATTTTTATTTGAATGAATTGATTTTGATTAGAAAGTTAGTTGTATTAGTTAGAAGTAGTTTACATTCCTCGTGAGAACGAACCACATTTGCTGTTTTCTACAATTCGAACACCGTGCACTTGCGGTAAAACAAAGTCGGTTTTCCAACGCATCAGTTAGGCAGTTTGCTCGGTTGGGGAGTCTCCGTCCGCACGGTCGTCTCTCCACTTCCTAGAAAACCAGCAAATCGTTTTTCCCCATCAACAGATTGGCCAACCGAAGCGATACTAGAGTTGCTGGCCATATTAATTTGGGTAGGAGCTTGAAAAATAATATCATACTTGTCTTCATTTGGGTATCTTTGAAATAGATCAGTGAAATGATTGACCAAGTAGTTTACAATCCCATCTGCATCAGTAACCCAATCTCCACTAGGTAATTGGAGGGCTGAAATTTGGTTTTTCTTTTTTCTTTGAAGCACAGTGAGATGGAAGACCTGGGTATTCTTATCTATATTGGGAACCCAATTGACTTTACTCCTTTGTTCATAGTATCTCTGCTGTAGGAGATTCAACATATCTATCTTCTTGCATAACTCATTTTCTTCAGCTCTAGTATCTCTAATGTGAGCCTCCATCTGCGTCTTGGATAACTGATCCTTGGTCTCTTCGATGGCTCTAAATATATTTCCAAAAGCCTTCTTGCTCCACTTATTTAAATCCTCTCCCAAAGTGCTTATTTTATTCATGATGTTATGATGTCCTGAATTCCAAGATGTTTGCACTACATCGAGGAAAGCTGGATGTTCCACCCAAAAATATTCAAATTTATTTGAATGCTTTCTTCTTCTTTTGTTTGTTCTGTGAGTATTAACTAGGATAGGCGCATGGTCACTACTCACTCTAGGAAGATGGAGTACCCCATTATTTTGAAACATGAAGAAACACTCTGAAGTGCATATAGCCCTATCAAGTCTTTCGAATATAGGCTTCTCAACAATAGCACCATTTTTATTAGACCAAGTAAATGCTGGACCTGTGAACCCCATATCAATTAAGCCTCTGTGTTGGATAAAAAAATTAAATTCACCAAGGATTTGAAATCTGAGCCGCATATTGAGATAAATTTAACCAAAATTTGTTTCTTAAATGTTGCTTTGGAGGTCCATACACACATAGCAAATCCCAGTCATTTCCCACAATTTGACGAATACGGCAGTGGATCACATTCTTATTTGCACTTAGCACTTCTAAATCAATATTATCATTCCAAAGAACAACATTACCTCCACTTCTTCCCACAGCAGCAATATACTTGAAATTATCAAACCCCAGAGTAGAATAAAAATTGGAAGCATTTGACTCACCGATTAATGTCTCTGATAAGAAAGAAATATTAGGGTTGCAAGCCCTGAGAAACACCTTCAAATTACGGACTGTCGAGATGTTTCTCAATCTTCGACAGTTCCAGGCAAACATTAACATCGCTTCTGTGGCTGATTTTGGGCAGCCACCACACCCATTTGAGGGTATTGAGAGATATTAATCTTTTTGGTAGGGATATCGATGTTTATTGGGCAGGAGGTTCTCTTCGATCCATTGAAACAGTATTCTTTGATGTTATCTGCAGTATTTGATGTAGTACTCCTCCTTGCAGATCTTCTCCAGCTCTTTTGCTTCTTGATATTGGATGTGCCTGTTAACGAGTTTGATGAGGAATTATCATCTTCTTCGGCTACAACAGATTGAGAGATCGTAATAGATTGGGATAAATTAGGGATTTGGTTTCCTTTTAATTCAAGGGCCTCTGGGAAATTTGAGATATCACTTTGTGGGTTATTGGGTTTATGACACTCTGATATTGTTTTATCCAGATGGATTCGGATCTGCGGGTTTTCCTGAATGGATACGGGACCAGAGGGTGGAGAAATTTTACTTGACGTGGCATTTGGATTTGTATGTTGTGTAGACAGCTTCTGTCCTACTCTTTGTCTATTTAGTGACTCATCATTATCATGTTGTTTCCTTGGATCCGCTGTCATCTTACAATTACCCGTTGTCACTTTAACAACTTCATTTGTCTTGTCGACTTGCTTTTCGTGAGCTGTAGAGCATACTTCTAATGGGGTGTCGCCTGCACCACTTGTTGTACTTCCCTTCTCCTTCCCTTAACAGCTGTTTTGCATGGTATCCACTGGAGGAGCCGTTGGATGTATTTCTGAACCCTTGATAGTGCCTTTGGGGTATTCTTTTTGCTGCATTAGTCTATTAGGATAAACTTTCCCAGACTTCTTTTGATCTTTCCCATACCGACCGTTTGATTCTTCCATTCTTAGTGCAGCTAAATTAATCTGGAGATGCTGTGTGTCATCTGTAGCATCGTTAGATTTACCCCTATCAATCAACGATTCCTGAGTATTGGCTATCATCTTCCTATCCAGGATCTTACTCTGATTTGGATTATAAACACCAGGTTCAGTAGATTTGTGATAAGCCCTGATTTCCTCCGAATATCGTGCCATTGCTTTGTCCTGCATCTTCATAGCTATCTCTTCTGCACTTAGATTTTTGTTTTCCTCAAGCTTTGCTGACAGATGAGGGCATTGTTTCATTAGATGCCCAAAGAAGCCACAGTAGTAACATAATCGAGGGAGTTTTCATATCTAAACTGGATTGTAATCTTCTTTTTTGATTTTAAAGTTATCTCCATATCCTTTGGTAGAGGACGAGTAATATCAATCTTTACCCTTACTTTGGCATATTTTCCCTATTTCGCAGCTAATTGAGCATCAATTGAATCTGGTGTTCCAATGATTTTTGCAATGTTGAAGACCTTGTTTTCGTTCATTATACTCAGTGGTAGCCCGTAGAAGTGCATCCAGAAATAAACGAACTTGAAATCATAATCTTCCAATAAGAATTCTTCTTGAGCTCTTTCCAATATCATGAGATCGTCTTTGACAGACCAAGGTGTTCCTTGTAACACTGCTTCCATATCACAGATGAACTGAAATTTAACGTTATAGATACCACTCCCCAGATCTGTAATATTTAACGAACCTGATGGTCTCCATGCCTTAATGACCACCTCATTTATTATGGATAGATTATATTCTCTTCCAGAGATAAATTTAAAGATGATGCTTTTATTATGCTCAGAACCAAGTACCCCAATCTCGTCATCATCCTCAAACACATGAGTTTGTGGTTCTTCAATAGTATTGTTTACAGAGTTTGAAGTCATTAACAGTAACTACAGGAGAAACCCAAAATGAGAAAAAAGAAACTTAGAACAAAACCCTAAACACCCAAGAGGTAGAAAGAAGAAGCAAAAGCAACGGAAAAAACTCACAAAGATACACTCAGTGATAGATAAATCACCATTGAATGGAGAGAAAAACCTTCTATAGACAGAAGAAATAGCACCTTGACGAAGTCAGAGGGGCGAATGCCAAAATTGACCGTAGAGAGAGAAAATCAATCCAATTTATCCAAACAACGCTCATATCGTTGATTTAAAGGATCGGTAGAATCCGGCCAATATATAGCTAAAGCCCATAGGGGCACATATAGGCAAGCTACTGCTTGCTCCGAATAACATTTCCGACATGCGAACACAAAAATATCTGCCTCCCCGTCCCTCGTATTTAAACTATCTTTCTTCACTCTCCCCCTCTTCGTATTTAGGGTTCATATTTTCAATTTTTCAATTTTTCGGATTTCTGAGAAACCTGTAAAATTAAACCGATTCGTTTCTTAGTTTCGAATCTGAAGAATAGGAGAAAGGAGCTTAAGTAATTAGAGATACAATGGCGGGAGATGGAGATCTCAAAATTTGGGTTTCAGACAAGTTGATGTCAATTGTAAATTTCTCACAGGCTACTGTTATTCAATACGTTATTGGATTAGGTTAGTAAAATAACAATCTCTATTTCTCTCTATGAATTTATTTAATTATAATGTAGTGATTTTTCTAGGGTTTAATGATGATTTCTTCTTTGTGAAATTATTACTGTATCTATAGCTAAACAGGCATCTTCCGCGAGTGATCTTAATACCAAGCTTGTAGAGTTTGCAAATTTGCCTTCAACAACTGAGACAAGAAAATTTGCTCAAGAGCTTTTTGCCAGAGCCCCACGGAAATCTTCTGGGTTAAATGTATGTATATTTGATTGATATTTATGAAATTAGGGTTTAGTTAGATAGTTTTGATTGATAATTTTGGGTTTCGTTTATTAGAGTTATCAAAGAGAAGAGAAAGAGGCTGCTATGTCAGTTAGGAAACAACAGACTTATGCTCTTTTAGAACCAGACTCTGATGAGGAAGATATTGCGGCTGTTCAGAAGATACCTTCTCCAAAGAAAGTGGATTCGCATAAAAAGAGTTTCAGGAAGAAGATTGAAAATCAAGATGACGATGAAGACGAGGTGTATAGTTATTATCTATATATGATAATTTTGTTGTAATAAAATGTCAGTGGTTCTTGTAACAATGTGCTAACTTATGTTTTGACTGGACGTGCACTGCAGGTGATGGCTGAACCAGTTAAGGAAAAACGAGTTAAAAGAAAGGCATCATATGACGAGGATGATTTAGAGGTACTTGTTTCTTTTATAGAGTAATGAAATCCAGTTGGATGGACATTTTTTTGTTTGTTCGTTGCAGTGCGACTTGTTCAATCCTGACTACAGATTCCCCGAAAGCGACTACTTATTATTCGTCTATGCCAGTGATTTCAAATTCATTCAGCTTTCTGCTTATCCAAATACTTTAATTAGGAATTAGGATAGGGATGATCAGGGCTGAAACTATTTGAGGGCTAAACCAGGCTTAGCTCAGATCCTTTTAATTGGTTTTAGGATAATTTTTTAGGCCTTGGACTTGCACATAACTTACAGCCCAGGTATAGAAGGATAATGCTGAATATCTGAGCCAGTCCCTGGGGATGTTGGCAATTAAACTATGTAGTGCAGTTTGGCCTGCGATAGAGATAAAGGAGATATTCCATTTTCTTACAGAATTATTAGTGTTTTCATTATATTGTGCTTCTACTTGTGTAATTTCTCATTTTCATATTGTTAATTATTCGTGGCTGTGTTAGTATCTTGATGTCTAAATAAGCAGGAAAGATTAGTAGGTTCAAATCTTCCAGTGGACTATGTGAACCCTCTTTTGTTGACAGATTAGATTGTTTTTAGAAAATAGTGCATTTCGGTCGTAATGAAGAGAACCTATCATGGGCACTAGAACTGTAAGACTGTCATACCAAGTCTCGTGGATGAGAGAGAAAGTGCAGTATGGTTTTCTAGCTTAGTACAGTTAGGTGTAGATGCAGTCCTCTTCTTGCTTTCGTTTTTGGCAATCATTATAATTCCTGAAAATAATTCCTGTATTTTAAAATGTAACAAGGCGGATGCATGTTAAAAATGATTCCTGTATCGACATGTATCACTACTGGTGCTGCTGTCCAATGCTGGTGGTCAAGGCAGTGGGTACCGCAGTCCCCAATATCCTAGGATTTCAGAAAAACCTAAAGAAAAATGAAGTGCAATTAGTTTATTTGAATCTTTGACTCTCTAAGAGTTACTCTTCCACCGGTTCTGTTTATAGCTCAGCTGTATCTCCTTTTACTTGTAGGATGTTTCCTTATCTGTGGTCCACCTATTATATTCTCAAGCAATGCCAACTCCCTTGTATCGTTTTGAGGTTGCCGTGTCAGACACCAGTCCTAGTGTAAAACAACGTCCTGTGTACCGACTACCCGTATCACTGTTACATAGGTTTTGATATTGCAAATGTCCTTGTGCCTTCCTCAGAGTATTCATTGTTATTTGATATAGTGAGAAAATAATGATTCCGTTTTCATCTAACAGGAAAAAACAATGATTTCTCATGCTTAGTCCAGGCCCCATGGAATACCCAACTTCTGTTTTTATACATTTAGAGTGTCCAAAGTTTCCATTCCTTCTTTGCGGTATAGAGTTGTCTCTATATTCTGTTTGTTGGACTTAAATTAATCTCTCATTGTATATCAAAGCCCTTAATTGATTAATAATCTGGTAAGATGCTTTATTGTTGATCGTTTGTATTAATTGATTCTATATTGAGCTTGGTCGGTTTCTACAAGTATTAAAGAAAGATATATGCAGTTCTATTTGTAGTAAAATTTGCATTTGAATATTAGCTTAGCCTACATAGTATATAAAGATAGCATTGTCTTTCTTAAATCTAAAGCTTGAGTTCATATTTTTACCTCATGCAGTCAGAGGAAGCAAGACTACGAGATCAGGAAGAGCGTAAACAACTGGAGAAAAATTTGAGAGAAAGAGATGCAGCTGGGACTAGAAAGGTAAGTATTGGAATTTTGTGCACTCATTATATAGCTCATGTGCATGCTTGAATAGGGTCCTCAGTAGTGTCTTTCAGAGAAAAGTACCACAAAATAAGATGTAAGATGATAAGCCGGATATTCTCAGTATGCACTTTGAACCTTTTTTTTTTTTGGTTCTCATTGTGCACTTTCATTTGTTCCCCTCATTCTTTGTTGTGAAGCAGGGGCTACTAAATCCCTCAGTATATATACATTCTTTTATACATGCAGGAAACTGCATGCATGTATCACAATTGCTTAATGTTTGGTGAAGAATGTTACTTAATCCGTGTCTCACTCTCGTGAATATGTATTGTAATTCCCTGCACAACTGCGTTAAGTGGTCTTGTTTGAATTGGGAATAGGAATGACATCCTTTTCTTTACATATTTCTATTGGCAGTTGACGGAGCAAAAATTATCGCGTAGAGAAGAAGGTATTGATCTTGATGATGAGCCCTTGTTGTAGAAGTTTTTATACAGTTTTCCAGTGTAATGATTATAATCTGATATGTCGTTGTTTATCAGAGGAGGCAATTCGAAGATCCAAAGCCATGGAGAAAGATGACACTGAAGCTTTAAGGTCTGTTTTGTATTGCAAATTTGCGGTCCTACTTTTTATTCCCTTTCAAATTTAAATAGTTATGTTCTTCCTTGTAGACTTGTAGTGTGATCACTAGTATGTGCATCAGTACCTGAGTCTCATATATTATAATTCTTTGAACGATGAAGAACTTGCAGTATGTGATTATTGTATACTTGTTAAATACTCAAAGATCAATACTTACTTAATTGTTTTCTTCTTTAGTTAAACTCTGTAATAGCAGGCAAGAGGAAATATTGGAAACCATGAGGCTCAATAGGATAATCATATTAGTTAAATGTATCCTGTCACTCAAGAAGATTCATACATTTCTGGGAGACGGATTTCTAGTTTCTCAAATCATTTGTGTCAAATGACCTGTAAATTCGTAGTTAGACCAAGGGAAAACCATGAAAATTCAATCATTTGAAACCTAAACAAAGTTAGGTGTTCCAATTAAGCTCAACTTAGAAAGCTAGTATGAAGGTTGGATTTATCCTTCGGGTATAAGACTCCTCATGTGTCCACCTCAAACTGACATCACCGACAAACTAAAAGATACCACCTAACTGATAACTCCCATCCTTTGTAACTTCAAAAGCCTCCATTGGAAGCTCGTGGCTCTGCTAATCTCTTTTAGTTGGGCTTTAGTTGCAAAGTATGGGTTCAAACAATCTGCAGTCTACAGGAACTTGTGAAAAGGCAGCGGCAGTAGGAAATGAGGTTGTCTATTTAATCTCCTCTCGTTTATGCAGAACCCTTACATTGGGAAGTATATGCTCTAAGAATCTTTAGTTTATGCTCACAGAATTTTTTTATGTCCATTTTAGGCAGTTAGCTTAGAGGACAAGGCGACTTCGAGTTTTACATTAACACATCAATTCACATTTTGAATTCTATTTGCGGATTTATTTTCTTTGAATGGAGGCTTTTCATCCCTTTGGGAGGGTAGTATAGCGACCTACAATAGTTCATTGTTATGGTGCAATTATCCATCCATGGCCATATCACTTCAGTGGTGCAAAATACTCATACTCTGTTCTTGTTTTTAAGTTAATTTCTTGTCACGAATATGCGTAAGCGTAATAGAAAGTTAGCGAGTTTATTTATCCATTTAACTTTCTTGTGTTGGTTCTGTTACAGAGTGGTTTCAAGACAAGAGTATTTAAAGAAAAGGGAGCAAAAGAAATTGGAGGAGATCAGGTACAAATGTTACAATAGTACATAATTTTGTTGATATTGATTTATTATATACTTGGATGGCATTTTTAGTTGGCGCTACATGCTATGATCTTTTAATCTCAGGGATGACATAGAAGATGAACAGTATCTCTTCGGTGGTGTGAAGCTCACAGAAGCAGAATTACGCGAACAAAGGTAATAATTTTTCTGTACTGGGAAAGACAAAATCTTTTCATAGTAGCTTTTTGGTTCATTCAGGTGCCTTATGGAAGCTCTATTATACAGTGTATCAAATTGACTCTTCTCGAACTCCGTTATTGCATATATATTCACACTGACTGTTATTTAAAATTTTATACTACTTTGCTATATCTGGAGTAGAAATCGCTGTCTATTGCATGTATATTCACACTGACTGTTATTTATAATTTTATACTACTTCGCTATATCTGAGTAGAAACCGCTGTCTTGTTGCCTTTTTTAAGTGAATATTTAGGGTCAGATGACATATATCATGATGCCTGATGAATATGGTGTTGCCTGGTTTTGTATAATAGTTCATGATGCCTGATGGATATGGTCTTGATTGTGCAAATGCAGGTACAAGAAAGAAATCTATGACGCTGTAAAAAAGCGGACAGAAGAGACGGATGATGTTAATGAGGTAGTTGCAAATTCTTATTTATAGTGAAGGCATTAGCTGTTCCTTTTGCGCAGTTATTTAAGTTCTAAATATGAATGCTAGAAGTTCAACTGATGCTTTACTATCAACTGCCAATTGTTTGACTATTAATATGATATTGTGTAATATTGAAGCATGGCTTACTATTGGTTCGTTGATGAGGCATTTTCTTTTTGAACTATGTTTGTTATTGTTACTTTTCTGAAAATTTTCCTAAAGTTTTAGCACCATACGATTTGCCAGTGAAATTTGAGAACTTAGGCTGCGTTTGGGCTGGAGTAAATTTTGTAGTTTCAGAAGCACCTGGATAACATAGTAGAGATAAGTGTTAGATTTTGGTTGCAGTTCTTGTCGAGCCTCTAATAGAGGAGGTGAAAAGACTGAAAAAACTTGAAAGTGGCACCATTTCCAGAAGTAGCACATTTTTCTCACAGCCGTTATTCTTATTACTGGAGTCCAAACTGGAATTTGCTATTGAAACGCAACATATGTCTTCAGGATATCAATGCTACATTCATCGACTTCGTTCAGTTATACCCTTTGGACTGAATCTTATGTGCAATCACCTCAGGTTTTCACTGGATACAACTGAGCACGCATGTTTTGAATCTTATCATGCATACTTCTGCCTTTGCGGTTTCTGAATATTACTGAATTTTCAGTCATGTTGCCACTTGCCTCTAGTAATCGGCGTTCAGACTTGTTTTTGCCTTAGTCAGTGAGGCCTCACTTGCTAATTAGTGTATTTCACAGTTAAAAAATGGAGGAAACTGAGACCCCAAATAAAAGAATTATGCTTTGCGTGACTGGTAAGGTAGATGTGAGAGGTTTGTTATGAGCTGGGAAATAGGTTCATGGAAATCTTCGTTTGTGTGCTACCGATGTAGTTCCTGATCAAATATGCGCAAAAGGCTACTCCAGTACCATAATATATGCATTCTTATGTTAATGAAGGAGCTCCAAGCTTTCCTCTGGACGTGGATAGAAAGTTGATGGTAGGAGAAGAAAACTTCCTTGTAATGATGAGCAAAGTAATCCTTTCCGTGTGTGATGCATTAGACCCAGAAGCTCATTTTATGGGTTTTTGTTGAAGCTTCACTTGTTTCTCATCGCTTCAATTCTTCAATCAGTGTTCTTAATTATCTGATGGGAGTATACCTGTTTTTGTGGGAATGCAGTACAGGATGCCTGATGCTTATGATGACCACGATCGTGGCGTAAATCAGGAGAAGAGATTTGCTACTATGGTGCAGCGATACAGGTCAGTTTGATCTTGATGGGAAGCCAAACATCTAACTATATATGTGCGTGAGTGTACTCCCTTCTGTCTTGCTGTTTCGTGCTTAAGGTCTGTCTAAAGCTTTTGCTCTTCCATCATTCTGATCAGGGATGGTGCTGGAGATAAGATGAACCCATTTGCAGAACAGGAGGCATGGGAAGATCATCAAATCGGTAACTCACAGTTTTTTCCTGTGTCATTTCTGCTTTATCGATAACATGGATTCAAAGTCTTAACTTATGGCCTTGCAGGGAAGGCAACTCTACAGTATGGTTCGAAAAATAAAAAAATGTCAGATGATTATCAGTAAGTTGATACTGCTGCAAATCAACCATTCAATTTGATGTAATATTTTATATACTTAGCTAGCTTAAATCATCTATTCCGCAGAATGAATTAGTATTCTTGTAGTTATCTTTATGTGATTGCTCTGAATATCGTTTAGGTATGTGTTTGAGGACCAGATTGATTTCATCAAGGCCTCTGTCCTGGATGGTGAAAAGGTACATGGCATATGATCATCTTAGCTTGTTCAATAATGGATTGTGATCTTCTTCTCGGTTTACCTGAAAGTTTGTGGCTGATATTGGTTATGTTTTATCCAACAGTATGAAGATCAACTGACAAGTGATCAGCCTGACAGTTCTAGTGACAAATCAGAGTTACAGAAACTCCAGGTGGGCATTCTGATCTAGCTGTGTTATTCGTTTTCATTAATTTTATTTCAAAGTTCATTTAAACTCTTGACAAGCACTCGTTACACAATGGCGTATCCTGCGATGCTTATGATTTTGCTCATTAGTGATGCCAAACTTCCTAGGTTGCATCTTCAAACACTCAATTGGCACTAGGTGATTGTTGTATTTGCTTCTTGTTTCAGGAAGTTAGAACGACACTTCCAATCTATCATTACCGAGAGGACCTACTAAAGGCTATTGAGGAGCATCAGGTTTCTAATTTATTGTCTTGGATTTTTACCTTGTCTCCGAGTTTAATATATTTTGTTTGCAATGGATAAGTTGTGATTGGATCTTCCATTCATGAATCAAACATGTTTCCTACATCAGTCAACCTTACTTGGTAGTTAACTGTTTTTACCTACTATTGATATGCTCTTCCTCCGTGCTCTTACAAGGTTCTTGTCATTGTCGGGGAGACGGGTTCTGGGAAGACTACGCAGATTCCCCAATATCTTCATGAAGCTGGTTTCACAAAACGGGGAAAGGTGTGACTTACTATCTTATTGAACTTGCAGTAAAAACTAGATAAATTTATGCTGAATTTCTTTTACCTTTGTATTCAGGATAAGGTTTATGTATCCCCCTTTATTTCTTTGTCTTTCTTTAACTTTTTCTTTCTTTAAATTCTATTCTCTTGGAGTTTGTATGAAATATAAAAAAGTTCATGTTGATGCTTTTCGTTCTTTTTTCGGTTTGTCATCTGTACCCCATAATTAATCATGATCTTTTGCACCTGTACTTCGGCACATGCATCCACGATACACCTACATGGGTCTGTTACTGTTAAGTATGCACCACGTGTGACTGTTGCCTGGTTACGGGAAGTTTAGTTTCTTGTTAAAAATAATGGTATTGTAAACTGTGTGTTTGAAATTCAAACTCATTTGAAGTTCTTTTTAAGTGTCTTGGGAAAGGGAACACCATGTGATACTAGCTACACTCGTAGACAAAAGATGAAATTCAAACTCATCAAGTACTATCTTAATTTTTTGTGTAGTATCTAGGGACTAGGGAGCCCTCTGCTGGTTCTTGAGTTGTTGTCTTGTCTGTATAGATAATCAGCATAATTTAACTAAATTATTTCCTCTCTACAGGTTGGATGTACCCAGCCACGTCGTGTGGCTGCTATGAGTGTCTCTGCCCGAGTTGCGCAGGAAATGGGAGTTAAACTTGGCCACGAGGTAGAGTCTCTTTGGTTGCTTTCGCTCTTCACTATTTGTTTTTTCAATGCTGTTGTTGATGAAGCACTACTCACATGTAAACATGTAATGAATTGCATTCCATTGAGTGAATTTCTATGTATATCATCTCAAGCAGAAGAGTAGGAAGTTAGAGAATCCCAAGAACAAGCATGGTTTGGTTAGTTTAATCAGTATCAGATGTTACAATGCGGGTTGATAATTGTATATTACTCTTGCAGGTCGGTTATTCCATACGTTTTGAAGATTGCACCTCAGATAAAACAGTCTTGAAGTATATGACAGATGGCATGTTGCTACGAGAATTTCTTGGTGAACCTGACTTGGCAAGCTACAGGTAAGCATAGTTTTCACGTAATATGTACTGTATAGAAATGTCAAAAGTTGCTGAATTTGTGTGAAATATTCAGTGTTGTGATGGTGGATGAGGCACATGAAAGAACACTGTCAACAGATATTTTATTCGGTCTGGTTAAGGTATACATGAACTCCTCCAACTTATTTAATTTTATTATGAGATAGCTTACGAAAGGCAGTATTTTGGAATATGTATCTGTCACGGCCTGATGGGCTCAATTGATTGGCTGACTTTTTCTGCCTTTTGGTAGGACATTTCTCGGTTCCGGAGCGACTTAAAGTTGCTTATTTCTAGTGCAACTCTGGATGCAGAGAAGTTCAGTGATTATTTCGACTCTGCTCCAATATTCAAAATACCTGGAAGACGATTTCCTGTTGATATTCACTATACTAAAGCACCAGAACCTGATTACTTGGATGCTGCAGTTGTTACCGTTCTTCAAATTCATGTTACCCAACCTCCTGGTGATATTCTGGTGTTTCTAACGGGACAGGAGGAAATTGAAACTGCAGAAGAGGTTCTAAAACATAGAACACGAGGACTTGGATCGAAGATAGCTGAACTGATTATATGCCCAATTTATGCCAACCTTCCAACTGAGCTGCAATCTAAAATATTTGAGCCAACTCCTGAAGGGGCAAGAAAGGTTGTATTGGCGACCAATATCGCAGAAACATCTCTGACAATTGACGGAATAAAGTACGTGATTGATCCTGGGTTCGTCAAGATGAAGTCCTATAATCCAAGGACTGGGATGGAGTCTTTACTAATCAATCCCATATCAAAAGCGTCTGCAAATCAAAGGGCAGGCCGATCTGGACGAACAGGCCCTGGAAAGTGCTACCGCTTATATACAGCATATAACTATCTCAACGATTTGGAAGATAACACTGTTCCGGAGATACAGAGGACTAATCTATCAAACGTTGTCCTCACTCTCAAGAGTCTCGGCATTCATGACTTGCTGAATTTTGACTTCATGGACCCACCACCGACGGAAGCATTACTGAAAGCTTTGGAGTCTTTGTTTGCCCTCAATGCACTGAATAGTGTAGGAGAGCTGACTAAAGTTGGAAGAAGGATGGCGGAGTTTCCTCTTGATCCCATGTTATCTAAAATGATAGTTGCTTCAGAGAAGTACAAATGTTCTGAGGAGGTTATTTCTATTGCTGCTATGCTCTCTATTGGGAATTCAATATTTTACCGTCCCAAGGACAAACAAGTGCATGCAGATAATGCTAGGTTGAATTTTCACACCGGGAATGTTGGGGACCATATAGCGTTACTTAAGGTGTTTTTCTGACTTGTGCACTTTCATTAAGTTTCATCTGTGTTTCTCATCACAGATCTGGAGATGTAATTTTCTTCATTTCCTAAAGAAAATAGTTTTTTTTTAATATGGTTGATTTTATGTTACTTAGGTTTACAGTTCGTGGAAGGAGACGAACTTTTCAACGCAGTGGTGCTATGAGAATTATATTCAGGTACACAAGATCTTCCTCGATTTTTCTTCACGCTTTCAGCCATTTTATGGGTACTTACTTATACTCCAAAGTCTGACTTGAGGGCGCTTGGGGGCATGGGACATTTTATAATCGGGAAAAGCGCATGAAGTTATTGAGGACTTTGTTCAGCACGTATCATTTATAGCGTGTTGTAGCCATGTCTTCTATTGCCGCTTAGGTCTTGATTTTTGATTTGAATGTCAGGTGAAGAGTATGAAACGTGCCCGAGATATAAGGGATCAACTGGAGGGGTTATTGGAGAGGGTTGAAATTGAACTGACATCCGAATCCAATGATTTGGAACCCGTAAAGAAGGCTATAACTTCAGGTTCTTCCATTTTCCGTTTCCGAGGTCCGTCTTTTCAAAATATTGCATTTGGTGTTTTTCTTATAATATCAATCGTATGTTCCTTTCCAGGTTTTTTCCACCATACTGCAAAGCTGCAAAAGAATGGATCTTATCGAACTGTGAAGAATCCTCAAACAGTTCATATACATCCAAGTTCTGGTCTGGCACAGGTAAATTGCGTCTATGGATTTTCTTTGTCATTCTTCTTGAAGCTGGTAAAATCTCTAAAATAAAAACCATGAGAATAATTGGGGATATCGGCTTATACAGCAGCCAAGAGTCTAATGTGATTGATCTTGTTGACTAACACCCATTTCTCTTCTCTTCTCAGCTGCTCCCAAGATGGGTGATTTACCATGAATTGGTAATGACGACCAAAGAATATATGAGACAGGTAACTCATTACCCTGGAACCCAAGTATTTACCTCTTGCTTCTTCTGGCTATTGGCAACAAGGACCATGAATGTTAAAAAATGAGTTAAAACATGCAGGTCACAGAATTGAAACCAGAATGGTTGGTCGAGATTGCACCACATTATTATCAGCTAAAGGATGTTGAAGATGGTAATCCTCTCTCTCACAAACACAACCACATTTACTGTTTTTGCCATAAAATTTTCCCCTTCTAGGTTATGACGTGTGGTGACTTATTAAAAGAAAAGATACGGACTATTGAATTATATGGGGAACCTGAATAATTCACGCAAGGATTTTTCCTGAGGTCGAGAAATAGTTTCTCGGCTATGATACATAGGTTACGATCATGGTATGGTCATATAGTAAGTACCACTAACAACGGAATAGGCGGATTACTTAGGAAAATTAGCCCCACTCATGCATTGTTATTTTGAGTTAATGAATCTCGGTTTTGCCGCAGTTGGAACAAAGAAAATGCCTCGTGGAGAGGGACGTGCAGAGAAGGACTAGGAATGGTGGCGGGATATAAATAAATCTGTGAATAACATTTTTGTAAAGTAGGAGCTCTCATGATTGGTAAACCAAGTTTATAGCACTGGGTGTAGTTGGATTCTTGAGTTTTCCCGTCATTGATCAAGTGCCAGTTTTAGTAAGCAAAGAATAGCACATGGATAGGTCTTTTATAGTATTTGTTTGTAACCCTAGTTGTTCAGTAGACTAGATTAGTCTCAGTGTAGGATATTAAGATATTTTATAGAAATTATATAAATTTGTTCAGTTTCACAATGTAGCATCTCGTCTTATGTATAATTCTGTTGTTTTGGGTTCGATGTGTTTTCTTTTTCTTCTCTTGGCGTGTTTTCTAAATCATCTTGGTGTATGTGTTGGGTCTAAATCCAACTACACCCAGTTGATGAATTAGGCTTCATTGCACGATTTTAATAAGTGGGTTGACTATGCTGCATGAATAGATGGCAATATCTGGATTGAAGTTGAACAGACTTGAAAGTTGAAACTTTGGTTTCAATCACTATGTAACTAGAGAGCTTTCATCTTTTTGGGATTCTACCCAACTTAGGGAAGCTTTGCTGATATTTTTCGACTTTTAGATGTCAGTTTGGGTGTAAAACTTCAGAATGAATTTTAGAAGAAAAAAAAAATCAGTTTCTTTTGGAGTAAAATATTTTTGATTATGATTTCTGTTTTTGGTATCCAAACGCCACATAAATACTGTTGTAACTTGTCTTGCTGTTATAATTTCAACGGAGAGTACAGGAAATGCAAGCTCTATCAAATTCTATTACAATGTCCGACTACATATTTTAAAATTTTTGGTGTCCACCAAGTGTTGGACACAGCACACAGCTTATTTCATTGAATCTAGAAAGTAGTCTCTTCCGAAACGTCAAACTCTTAGTCTCCTTTTCTTTTAATTGATGTGTGAAGAACACCAAGAAATCCATCCAGGTTGTTTTCGAGGTTGTCTCGCAGGCACTGACACAGCTACTACAACATACTACATCGGCACCTTGGTACCTAAAGGAAATGTTGCAAGAAATTCACACACCACGACAACAAATCCTACTTCTAAGGTTAAGTGCACAGGGAGGCAAATCAAGCTGCAGATGAGTTCGCAAACCAGGCGGTCAAGAATCTGTCAGACAAATCCATCAATCGCTACAACTCATATTTGGGATCACATCGGCCCCAGCTACCTAAACCAAATTGTATCCAATGATAAAAATGAAGTTCCCACACCAAGGATTGTAAAATGTAACCTCAATCTCCGAATGAATAAATAAATCATCAATTTCAACAAAAAAAAAAGGCAGTTATGTGCTTACTTCACTAGTGAACTTGGGCATAATCGAAGAAGAGTGTATAGAAGAGAAAGATACACATGCTAAAATGAACATTAAAGGAAGAATTTTATCTCATTGTAAACTAAAATGTAAACTAAAATGAACAACAATCGCAGGACGAGACTATATTTTTTTTCTTTTTTTCCTTTTATCATCACATATGCTATTATTATTACTGGTAAAGCAAAAAAACAGATTACTCCACTTTTCCTACCTTCGCGTATAGGAAAGTAAATAAAGTAAATCCCAAAACTAAACAACAGATGCAAATATCTAAAATGCAATTCAAAATTAGAAAACAGCAAATTTTACCTCCCAACAGTAGTATCCTCCTTTCAACCTTCTTTACGCCTTCTTTCTTCCAATCTATCTTTGTTTTTCTTATGCCACAGCAGGCATATCCTTCAACCAACCGTCAAGAGGCTTACCGATACAATACACAATGAAACCAATCTCTCTGAGCTTCTCTGCATCCACGATGTTACGTCCATCAAAGACGAAAGCGGGTTTCTGCATGTTGTCGTAAATTCTCTTGTAGTCGAGGTTCTTGAATTCATCCCATTCAGTTAGAATACAGATAGCATGGGAATCTTTCGTGGCTTCATAAGCGTCCCAGACCACGCTCACTTGCTTCACAGCAGTGGGGCTCATTGGCTGTAGGTGAATTGGGTGATCCCAGTCGAACTTCTTCATTGAAAGATCCCTCTGAATCTGTTCTTCGGTCACCTGTGGATCGTAAATGCTGACAAGGGCTTTGTCCCCAAGAAGTCCATTGCAAACATCAATTGCAGGTGTCTCTCTTGTATCACCAGTGTCCTTCTTGAAGGCGAATCCAAGTACAGCAATTTTTTTACCAGACACAGTGTTGAACATGGAGGAAACAACCCTGTTCACGAATCGGCTCTTCTGATAATCGTTGATCTTGATAACCTGTTTCCAGTAGGTTGCTACTTCAGGTAGGCCATTGCATTCACAGATGTAAACAAGATTGAGAATATCTTTCTGGAAACATGATCCTCCAAAACCAACACTGGAATTCAAGAACTTGGATCCGATTCTGGTGTCCTTCCCAATAGCATGGGCTACCTCTGCTACATCTGCACCAGTTGCTTCACAGAGAGCTGACATAGCATTAACAGATGAAATCCTCTGGGCCAAGAATGCATTGGCAGCGAGCTTGGAAAGCTCAGCCGACCAAAGGTTGGTGCAAATGATTCTGTCCTCTGGCACCCAATTGGCATACACCTCTTTCAAAGCTTGAATTGCCTTTTGTCCTCCTGGAGTCTCCCGACCTCCAATGAGAACCCTATCAGGCTTGAAAAGATCATCAATTGCAGTTCCTTCAGCAAGAAACTCTGGGTTTGAAAGAATGTCATATTCAATCCCTTTACTGTTGTGAGTCAAAATTTTCTCAATGGCCTCAGCTGTTTTAACCGGGACAGTTGATTTCTCAACCACGATTTTGTTGGATTTTGACACATCGGCAATCATACGAGCAGCACTTTCCCAGTATGTCAGATCAGCAGCTTTCCCTGCTCCAAGACCACGAGTTTTGGTAGGGGTGTTAACTGACACAAAGATGATATCTGCCTCTGCTACATGTTTCTCAACATCTGTACTGAAGAAGAGGTTCTTTCCTCTGCATTGCTTCACTATATCTTCCAAACCTGGTTCGTAGATTGGAAGCTGATCACTGTTCCAGGCTGTGATCCTTGGAACGGAAATGTCAACAACAACAACTTCGATATGTGGGCACTTGAGTGCGATGACAGCCATGGTAGGGCCACCAACGTAACCAGCTCCGATACAACAGATCTTCACCATTTTTGTTTCTTGATCTGAAATCTGCAAGAGAGAAATGCCAATGTTAACACAATAAACCAACCATTTCCAGATGATCTTTCTTCTGAAGTAAAAATTCATAGATGCCGAGAGGATACAGGACAGCAAAAGAATAAATTAATATATGATCTACACATCTATGGATTTTACTACAAAATAAACCATTGTAAGCAAATCCGAGCTCTGCAGCTTGTCCATAATTCAACAGATCACATGTACAAAATTTCCCTAAACAAAATTAAGCTAATTGAGATTCAGTAACTGAATAAAAGGAACCCATTATCATTATAAACCAAGTGTAGACCAAAAGGGTCATGAGAATCGAAAAGATCTGACCCATTACATTCCACAGTTCATAGAAAAGAAGCTTGAAATGGCTGCAATATTCCGGGTACACATACGAGTTCGAATTTGCTTACTAACTTGAATCCCAGTAAGAATTTTGATTCACTAGACCAATCCTGACTAATGAAGTAAAACAAAATGTACACATAAAAGAGCTAATCCAAAATGTTCATGGATCCAGCAAAATGTGACAGATCTCAGGATCACAGACACTAATACCAAAATCATATCACCCCACTCCATCATATATCTAACATGCTAGCAATAGCATTAGATCAATTTAAACAAATGGAATTAAGCAAACTAAAGCCCCCCCACAACTGGAAAACATGAAATAAGCATTAAACCAAAACTAGAAATGCAAACACAAATCATGATTCTATGAATTGAATGAAGGGGTTGCCATTATAATTCAAAAAAATTAACTTAGTTACCTTTGATTTAACACAGAGATGAAGGAAGAAAATTAGTAGATCTTTTTCTTCTTCTTCTGAGTTATTGAGAGAGATGACAAGGAAGGAGATCTGAAACTCCTTTAAATACTATTTGAGGGTTCTTTAGATCTACCCGTCTTTCAGATTTCTAAGAAAGAAAAAAAGAAGAAGAAGAAAACTTTATTAGTAATTTTCCTCCCGGAGGAACTTAAACAAGAATATTCAACACGTTCTCAGACCCACTTCAAAATCAAATAACCGACAAAAAATTTACTAATAAATTAAATTAAATTAAATTAAATTAAATCAATCAATCAATGATACCTTCAAACAAAAGCTATAAAAATCTCTCCTTTTTAACACATGAAATTCACTGTTAACTTTCTGGTAAAGAAAATGAGAACTTGAAAAGATAAAACCAACGAGAAAATCAAGAAAGGGAGGAGGAGAGTGAAATTGAAGGAAGGGGTTTGAATATATAACGTAATGATGGAAAAGGGTTGGTTACAATTATGGTAAAGGAAACGTGATAATCAATCAACAATAAAAGAAAGAATTTTTTTGATTAAAAGGGTTACCTTTTCGGTTATTGGGGTTTATGTATATGGATCCCAATTGATGCTTTTTGTCCAATTTATTTTTCTTATGATTCGTTGTTGTAAGAGTAAAATGAAAACGTAGGATGTACTTGAAATTGTGAAATGATGGGAGTTTTTGCCAAGTTAATGCAATAACAATGTAGTACCAATCAAAAGGACTTTAGAGACATGGACCGTTTGGACAATTTTCAATGAGAATTGTCAACATTTGTAAATTTGAGAGGCCATATAGGTGGGTAATTTTATTTTTTTTGGGTCATTTACAATATGGTCGTACTTTTTATGATTGGCTTTCAAATCGATCATATTTTAAAATTTGATTTACAAAACGGTCTTCTTCCGTCCGATTTAACACTTTTGAATAAAATGGTGTTAATTTTTTTCCAAATTACCTTCCCCCAAAATGTCCTCATTCAACTAATTAGTTGAGGTGCTGATGATGAAGCGTGGTGGTGGTTTAAGAATTCTCTATAAACCCCGGAGAGGAAGCGGTGAACCCTTGGGTAAATGCGGCGTAACGATCCTGAATGCGGTGTAACGACCCTGAATGCGATTTAACGATGTGTAAGCAGCGGCACCACCACCTACAAATAACACCAACGTGAAAATAACTATAATGAAGGAAAATTTTAAAATTATGTATGGAGGGATAAATAGGAAGGATACATAGGTAATTTACTAACATATTTAACTGTGAGTCATCACTTAACTCTCTACTTAACCAAAGTATGACCATTTTATTAATAGTTTGTAGCAGTATGACTGTTTTGTAAATCGAGTCTTAATATTAGGATTGTTTTGTAGATTTTAAAAAAAAAATTTTGGAATGAGGGGCTTCAAAAAAACTGTTAGAATTATTCATTAAAATACCTCATTCAATTGAGGTTTGGATTGTTACGTTGAAGAGATGGTAGAAAAACAAACCCTTCTGTTACATCATTATACATTGATACAACCAATCTACAATGTGATTTATTTGATCTATATGAAACTGCAAAACGTGGAAGAGTTTAACCGAATCCATGAACTTCCAAGAAACTTTTTGATCATTCCTAAAATGACTTGCTCAATATTATTTGCATCTCCTTCAATTATCACATCAATGAGATTTAGATCTTTAATCAATTGTGTTTTCCATTTTGCCTCAACCACCATAGAAGTTGTATCAAAATCAATAATCGGGTATCCCAAAATTCTTCCAGCGTTAACCTGAATACCACATAAATAATTGAATCTTTTGTGAGAAGCTTGAGATTCTCCAAAATTTCTTCCAAAAAAAATCACTGATATCCGAAGTTGCAGCAAAAATATTGATTCGGAGAATACCAGAGAAGAATTTCGTCCAACATGAGATTGTTAAAACAAAATTTGGTGAAACAATCTGCTTCAACAAATCCATGAGTTTGGTTCTAACATCATATTCCATCAGAACTGCCCTTAGACTATGATAAATCGTTACAACAGCACAATAAAACATGTTAGAGCATAGCTCGGTTGAACTCACCAAGCGTTGGTATGTCAAGTTTGTTTGTCATATTTTAGTGTGTGAAAACTCATCTAAAGTCGCTTGATTATATACTAGAGTCAACTTCTTTTAGGTTAGACTAGAAAGTCTAGGAATGTTGAGACATACAAGTATTACTCCAAAGACCTGAAGAATGTGAAAAATAAGCGAACTACAACGACAACATCACCCTTTCTCTTTAGGTTAGTAATATAAACTTGAACTGTTTCATTCCTAACGTATCTTTCAAGTCGTGCTATATTGAAAACATAACTGCCAAGCTGTATATACTGTACATATTGTATAATACTCTAGTGATGTGACATGGTCATATATGTATGATCATAGTATTAGGGAATTAGACTACGAAGTATAACGCTTATCTTTTGAACTTCGTAGATATGACATTGACATAATCTTGTATATACTGTTATGATTATGTGAATGGGTTATGGTGAAGATTTCATCCTAGGAAACAATGTTTTACATTTGTTTAAAGGAAGTACATTCATGAACTTGTTTTATGAATTGAAAGGGAAATCGTTAGGCTTATTGTCACGGCTATTCATTGTAAATCTTTGGATTACCAATATGTGTGAGATGGCATAACCGATCGTAACTTTGTTATGTATCTTGGTATAAGGCCGAGTCTAGTGGAGGAGGTAAGGTGTGACTTGTACAGTGCCGCCATGTCATGTAGGAGGGAGGTCTTAGTCTAGTGGTGAGGAAGGTAATTAGGATATGGGCGAGGATTGTTTCCTCGCCCAAAATATATTATATTCCTTTTTAAAGAGTTTTACTATTTTTAAATATCTTTATTATAAATTTTAATATTATAAAATATATAAAGTGGGTCCACTTTTAGATTCTGTTTATTATAAAAGTGAAAAATAAGGGAAAGAGGATTTAATCCTCGCTTTTCTCTTTTTTCTATTTTTAAATTCCCGCTCACCTTACCTGCTTTCGAGCAGAGAGAAAGGGGATTATAAATTTCAAAGGATTTAGCCACTGCTTTATGTCACTATCGTTACCTCTAATCTCTCCACTACAATCAGCCTAACTAATCACAATGCCTGACTTATGATTTGGTATGACTAGTTTTTATTAATTGGTGTAACCGATCCTAAGTAGTCACCATGAGATGGTATGATCGATATTTGTAATTGGTGTGACCGATCACAGAGTGTTGTATAATCGATCATTTCAATTGGTAACCGGTCCTGGTAATTGGTGTAACCGATCTTGGTAACTGGTGTGACCGATCACAAGCAATACCATGAGAATATGGTAACCGATCATGGTAACTGATATAACCGGTCCAGGTAACTTGTGTGACCGATCACAAGTATTTCCATATTGAGGTATAACCGATCCTAGTGATTGGTAGAACCGATTGAGCCCAGGTATGTGATTTGATATTTGATCAATCACATAGTAATCTTGGAATACAGGTGAACCAATTATAAACTTGTTTGGAAGTGTGGTATAACCGATTCCAAGAATGTAAATCCATGTAAATAAGAATAAGGATTTACAGCGAAAAGATGTCAAACATACTTTGAACACGTACAATAACTCTTATCATTTATTGTTCAAAGATATTCCTTAGTACTCAAGGAGGTCCTGTGCCGAAATAAATTAAGAATCTTTTAATTAAAGTTTTTGGTTTTATATGCTTTAATTACCAGCAATTAAATGCATATCTCTAGAGAATAAAAATTAGTAATGTGCATTTACTAATTGGAGATTTTCTATTAAGAGATTTCGGAAATTTTGGACAAGCATTTATTATTGGAATCAGGAAAACCGAATTTTGCTATTCATTGTATATCTTGAGAATATTTTCGGTTTTGGAAATTCCTTGGTGTCCAAACATCCTTGGTCTATAAATACCTAAGTTTGAATTTCTAGTGAACTATCCTAAGAGTCAGGCAAACTTCATTCTTGTTGTTTCTGGTGGAGCCGTCTATTCGGAGAGGAACGTATCCTAATTAGGTGAAATCTCTTCCGACCGCTCGTTTAAAGACTTCCGTGGGATCAAGAAGCTCTACGAGGGTACCCTAGTTTAAATTGATTTTCAAAGGTCCACGCTTGCCGTTTAGTAG
>JAJJMB010000931.1:1339527-1365669 GCA_023531105.1 Papaver atlanticum
CCACCAACTTCAATAAGGATATATAAGGGACAAGTCGGATGTTCAATCATCACTGTAAGGTTTGGTCTACAATTGTATATATAGCTGGGACTGATGGGTTGAGTCTGACATTTGCGCTAGTCCGACTTGTTGGGTTCGGGTAGACCAGGGTAGGGTCTAATGTAGTGCATCAAAAAGAGATACTGTAGTTGATTTTCACAAAATTTTGTCTTGAATTTTTTAATTTTATTTTGTAGAGGCAGGAAACTACCCTAAGGTGAATTTTTCCAATAACCCACCAAGGTGTAGGATGGTAATTATCTAATTATTACCACTACTTGTACAAAAGCGTTTCTGTAGTGCCAATCACTTTCGGTAAGAGGACTTATATGTGGATAAATAAAAGATTGTGGTGTTTTTGGGTACCCTCGTCTTTTCAAAACATCACACGTCTTGAAGTAGCCATGGTAAATATTTATTCAAAGCAAATAAAAAAACTGAAATCTAAAACCTAATATGATGACAATTTTTCATATTGAAATTCAAATCTATTAATTACAGAAACCCATCTACTCGGCAAATCTGAAATCTCAGATCAAATCTGCGTAGATCTAGATTTAAAGATGCAAAAATCTGTAAAAGAAAAGTTTTTGATAATTAAAAGGAAAAAATGGTTTTGGTGAAGAAGAGAGAGAAGGGCGGTAGAATTGGGTAATGATACGGGTGGTCTGAGTTCGAAACTCGTCAACATTATATTGATCCAAATTATACAAATATCCCACTTCCCGTCTCAGTTCACCCTTTAATATCATCAGTTTCTTACGGAAAAATCATGTTTTTGATGTTTATATTAATTGTATTATAATGTTCATGTTTTTGTAATACTTGGTGTATATATTTTTTTAATGTTTTTCATCTATGACGTATTTGATGCATATTCTATGAAAATAATAAATTTACTGTTTCAAAAAAAAGAAATTCACACTTTTTCTATTTTTTTAATACCATAAAAGAATTGTATTTTTTTTTTCCTTAAAAAATCATTGGGTCTCAAGATACACATAAAAGAAATATAGATAAATAACTCCTCTATCCTAGTCCCCACCCCATGTAAATTGGAGTCGGAATCGTGATTGTGATTCTGCCAATCTCAGAGTTATGTATCGATCAAGTTTAATTAGCTAATAATCATATATAAAAAAAATAATTAAAAACGAGATCACTTTACAATCTAGTGGTGGCTGGTAAAAAATTTATATTCAATTACCTACTTTCAAAAATAGATTTCCTTGACGTAGCTTCTACTTTGTAAATCATAAGAGGCATAAGGCATTTGAGGTAAATACAACAATTGCTTTGATGATTTATGGGGTATCCAAGGTAAATATCACAATTCATCTCAATTATTTATTTATTTTGAATAAAATGGTTATGTAGTATTGAATAAATTTACTTTTAGTATCGGTGGTATATTCACTTTAATGTGTAGGACTTATTCTTGTGAACCACGAATCGGGAGCATCCAATCATATACAAGTACGATGAGGATAATTGGCTAACAAATCAATTTGACAATGAACATGCCATTGGCTTCGTACTAAGATTGAAAAGACAAGCGTACCGAATATATCACCGATTTTTTTCGTTTAACTCATAAATGACAATTTGTTTATTGAAAAATAAAAAGATCAACGAATACATACTGATATTAACTATGCAAGTTTGGCTTTTAATTATAAAAATAAAACAATATAACGTGGAAATAAAAAGTAAAAGCAATGACAAGAAATTTTGTTAAAAAGGAAACTGCAATGTGCAAAGAAACCTCAGAGCCTCGTCCAGTCTTGCACACTCACCAAATTAACCCGTTACACTTTTTGTTTCATATGCATCTCTAATTTAGTGTAGTTGACATTGAATATACCCGCCAAGTAAATACCTCGCTTCAGTAGTTTCAACTAGAGCTCCTTGATTTTTTTATCTACATGTTCAACTAGATCTCTAGGGATAACTTGTTATGTAGCTGCTAAAATGCTAACTACCACACCCAAGTAGAGATAAAAATACTAAGATAAAATATAAACAAAGAGACATGAGAGTATAATAATTTTATTGGTAGAATCTTCAAGTTGGGGACCTCGAGAAGATCAATTTGGGATCCTTAGCTTTGAGGCTAAGATTACTTATTGATAGTCTTGAGAGAGCACCTCCTTTATGATCTGATGCTCCTCAAGGGAGTACATTATCTAAGTTACATACATTTTAGTGTATTCCAATAGACTTGGATTTGGGCTTTATGCATACACTTAAGGAGGACATATAAAATATGCTATCTACGTTATGCTTTTTTTTTTTTCCATTACCCATTAAAGGGAAATGATGGTCTTCATGAAGGGTCTTCTGTCTTATTGGACCTGATGTGCCGTCTTTGAAAAGTTGACTGGTAACCGTGTCTTGCAAAACTTCGAATGGTGTCTAGAGATCACGTCTGTTAGGACGCTGTTGTTGTCTTCAGAAGGTCATATGGTGTCATAGCGTTATGTCTGCTCGGATGCTGAAGAGTAGAGGTGTCTTTTGACATATGGGTACTATATAAATACCTCCTCGTCTTTTAGTAGTTTTCATCTTCTTCATTTTTGTGCATCCTCTCCTACAAATTTTCAATCTTTCTGAAATGGCTGGCTCCTCTAAAAATTTAGGGTTTTCTCCTTTAAGTGAGTATTGTATATAGCTTTTTTATTTTCTTTGGTGTTTTCTTGTGAGTATTATTTTTTTCTTCCGTTTTTCGCTTTAGGTGAATTTTCAAGGTCCCATGCTTCTTACTATTCAATCATTGATGGTTTTAAACACATCATCACATTTACTGGTGAGCACAGGAGAAAAAGCAGAGGTGGTTGTTGCTGGTGTTATTTCTTCATTGGTGCACTCTCGCTGCTATGTTGAGATAAAAAAAAGTCTGTGCCGGGTGAAGAAGAGGATTGTTATCCTTGAATTGAAGTAAAATAAGTTAGTCAACGAGGAGATGGAGGCTGCGGATAAACTTTAGCTCTTGGTGGAATCTTGTGTTGATGCTGACAGCTTATTATTTCCGGGTCATAATCTTGAGGATACGGATTTTCTTTCTGCTTGTGTCGCGTTGGTGAAAGCTAAAAGGTTTTATATTTGAGGAAGTACAGAGGAGTCGTCCTGCTTTTTATCGATTAGTTGAGAGGCTTAATTGATGTAACATTGGGATGTTAGACTCATGCTGCTCTGGTCTTTTGATCTTTTTGTTTGATTCACTAGTCTGTTTTTTTGTCATATTTATAATGGTTATGAGGGTGGAAAATATATATCTTTTTTATACATGTACTTAAGTTTTTTGTGAAATATAAGCGCCTTGGTGTTTGATTTTCTTTTATTGCCTTTTTTTTTTTTTTTGCGTGAAGGTATGCCGTAGAGATTTATAAGGCACTAGTGATGAATCTAACTTAGCTTAATTATAAACATTAAGGTTTGTCAAGAAGATGTGAATGAATGAATGATAAATTATTTAGCTTAGCTCCAGACATGAAATTTGTAATGGAGGGTTGTGAATGAACGATAAATAACATAGCTTAGCTCTAGGCATGAAGATTTGTCACAAAGGATGCAGATAAATGATAAATAACTTAGCTTATCTATACCTCCCCTCTTTTTATCTAGAAATTACTTCTGATGAATTTTTCTAACTCGTTTTTTTTTTTTTTAAATGACAAGAATGTGGTTAATCAAATGCTTTTGGGTATTTTGGATTTGACGTTATCTATCGGATTTTGATGGATAAATGATATAGAATGTGGCGGAGTTAATGACGACCAGAATCCTTATTAATCTCGGTATTCTTGCTTTCTTGTACCGCGGTTTATTCTTTTTCGGAATGTTGCTCGAACTAATTTGTTTTATTGGTTTTTGGTAAATCAACCTGGGGATAATGTAACGTTCCAAAATCCACCTACTGAAAAATTTTGCTCTGAAATTAGGAACATCCTTCAAGTCTTCTAAACTCTCCACCTTATAGAAGAACCGTCTTTCCGTCTTGATGTAAGTATTACTCATTCTTACATATCAAGAATATTTCAAACCCATCTAAGATGACTTTGAATATGCAAATATTGAAATAAAATATTATGTAATTTAGTTGAATCACTACATAATATATTTTTTAAAATATATTATTTAACGCACGAGTGTATTTACTTTAATCATAAAAATAATTATAATGCGGAAGTAAAGTAATACACAGATGCACAAGGTTTTATTGACAAGGAAAATGGTTGGCAGAAAAATCTTGGGACCTAGTCCATTTTTGAATACTCTCATAATTAAGCCGCTACACAAATGCCTACACGCAAACTCGTGTAGTTGAGACCGAATGTAGAGTCCAATGTCAAGAGTTGCTCCACTATCCGTCGTCAAAACTATCGCTACCAACCTCTCAATTTGGTATGACTATGATTCCTTTAGGACGTCTATCAAATAGTTAAAGAACAAACCTACTTGATACCAACTCAATACTAATCACAATCACAAATTAGTGATAAAGTTCAAAGTCAAGGATCTTCCTTTTAGATTTGAAACACTAGAATCACCAGACAATTACAAATACGAAACTACTTGAAAAGATGAATATCAAGGTTTACAATTATGGAAGTAATACACTCAATTACAGGGTTTAAGGTTTTAAAAGCAAACAACTTATCTATCTCTAAGCCTTAAGTTTATCAAAGATAAACCGCTTGTAAAATCCCAGATAATCAAGTAGTAGATAGTCACACGAAGACCCAAATACCAAAATCTTCAAATTTTAAAAGTCTTCAATATTCTTAATCATCAAAGTAACAATATGCATAATTGGCTTGATTGCACTATATGACATTTCGTACAAAATAAGTTTGTTGACGTTTGAAAGTTAATAGTTCTATCAACAGATTCTGAATCATTGAGTTTGTTATAGTATGATCTTCAAATTCCATGGGTAGCCTTATATCAGAAGAGAAGGACCATGAGATAAACAAGAACTTATCTAGGAGATAACTATGCATTAACTCAACAATAATTATAAACAAAGCAAACTAATTAACAATTTAGCTTCCCGTTAACGATTTTACTAAGAAGGTTTTAAACTAGTTAATCGTGCTTTTGTCCATTCTTGCATAAGTACTTGTTACTGATAAATTAACTTCCACACGACTCGGTGTGTTCTGGGATGAGTATTTAAGAACACAAATACCTAGTATGTACAGTGTCATGACCAATGCTTGTTTGGAAACAAAATCTACCAATTGTGAAAAATAAAAGATCTGTAATAAAGATGTTTCCAAAATTAGGAAAGACTTTGATACTATATGATCATATTAACATATATAACTCATTTGTAATAAATATAAAAGATTGTTTCCGGTTATAATCTAAGGAATTAGGAAATTCTAAACATAAAAAAGTAGAGAGAAAAGATATGAGAGGCCATTTAATTTATGGAATTAGTCTGCAACACAATTGTGTAAGGACCTTTATTTATATAGACCATACAATAAAGTAGATAGTTAATGATATTAAGTATTAGAGGTAATGGCATGCAACCATTATTAGTCATTAACTTATTATTTGAGCAATGCTCAGATGGACCCATAAGTTTTGTTATCTTAAGCTTGTTGTCATTAATGTTAGTTGATCAAAACTATTTCTTGATTTCTAGTCTACTAACTCAACTCTCAGACTAGGTTAAAATTTTGTAGTTGAGTATCAGACATCACCCACGAAGACTGGAGATCGACGAAGACATTTGGATAACTTATTTTTATCAAGTATGTGAATACTAAACCATTTTATCTTACTCACTATCTTACCATTCTATCATTTGAGACTATATCATATGACTTATAGTAGATTTACAAAGAGGAAATTTCGAGTCAAGCTTGCCTTGTTAAAAATATGGAAATATGATTCAAGCATAGATGTTCAAAGGTTATTAACAATATCCAGTTAATTTGATACAACCTTATCGAACTCTCATGAAATTATCATCAACGACATTAACACAAGTAACAATTAGTTTGAAACTCATTGTACTGCGAGGAAGTAACTTGTCAATAATATTATATGGTACAAGTCTGATATTATATATCCCGTCTTTCCATAAGGTTGCATACCTATATTAACATCCATATATAAAAGCATAAAATAAAAACACAAAACAAGACCCCTGAATAAAAACGGTAAAAAAGACATACCCCACAAGTTGACGGCCCAAAATTGTAAAATTTCCATTTTTATGGAATGTAGTAATTAGCGGATAACTTAACAAATCTTTTTTGTAAGTAGCACAGTTGAAGTTGTGTTAAATATACTCAAACCTTCCTCAACACCCCGTTCGATCCTCAGATTATAGGTCGCCCGCAGGGTTATGATATGAGCAAACACACGACCGTTTTTATATTTGCATCTTAGGAGGCGTGTGGGGTAAGTTCTTTTATCTTATACGTGGCAGGTTTTGACATGTTTAGAAACCTTTACTCTGTTGATAATCACTATATGTTTAGGATTTAAAAAAATTTAACTAGTTAGTTCATGAATATAAGAAGATATATTTAGGTACATAACTTAGATTATATGACATGTGATTTTCAATGCCGAGTAACTTATCTTGTAGTACCAGGGTACTTTCAGTTATCCCAATATGACAGATAAACTATAGCTTATTAAGAAAGAACAACATAACTCTCAACTGCGCGTTAAAAAACACTTTATTGATCTAGAGAATAATTTTTCTAGAGAGCTCTGCCCTAAATTGAAAAATCATTGAAGTGTGAACTAGATCTTTGTAAAGATGATGATGGTATTCAAGTTTTTTCAGCAGCAACATCTAGATCTTTGACATGTAGATGTATTCTACACTACAAGGTTGCAAGCAACGCTATTCAACATTCCCGTTTTTATGGTTTGCAGGTATTCTTAACACATTCCCTTGTTGATGTTTTCTGTGAGTTTGTAACATGTTCTTCATGTTTTATTTGATGACCAATAGTATCTTCAGAATTAATTTTAAAATTTGAATATTTGTATAGAATGAAGTGTTTGAAACTTGGGTTTTGAGTATGAGAAGGAGAGTTTGGTATGGGGTTCAAATGTTATATATGACAATGAGAGTTTGGTATGGGATTCATTTTATAACCTGAAAGTCAAATATCACCAGTTTATGGAATTCAAATTTTAGGTATGAGATCTTTGCTAGTTAGAAAAGTATACTTAAAGTTAGGAATGCTATTCAGGATTGTCTTAGATAGAATACAGGATATGAGTCTAATGTTGACTTCTGGAAAGATATCCTGATTAGTAATTCTTCTATTGCTTCTCTGTCTGACCATGAAGTCTCTGATATGCTCATATAATCGGTTAGCTCATATAGTTATCAAACTATATGACCATGAAGTCTCTGATATGCTTAAAAGCATAGAAGAAACATACGGATTTACTAAAGAGGTAGAGGAAATTAAGAGAGATTAAAGAGTGAAACAAAACTCTAGAGAGGGGATATAGGTAGAATGGACCTGTAGCTGGAACATACTCCATGGTGAGAGAAGAGTATTATGATGAAGAAGAAATAAGAAGAAGAAAAGAGGGTTTTGCTTGGGAAATGTGAAGGAGATAAGGAAGGAAAAAAGTGTTTTAACTTATTTAATGAAAAGACGCGCCAAAAAGAGCTGATACAGTGTAGCGGATCGGTCCGGAGTTGTGGCTTGAGTCTAAATAGGTCTCGAGTCCCGACTACACGTCTTTACTTTGGGTTGGGTCACGACATGGGCATGGGTAGGGTAATACGTAAAGTGTACCACAGCAAATAAGGAGATACTATGTCTTTACCATGGTTGGTTGTTATTATACAAAATATAGTTGTTTGTATCTCTGCAGTGCGGAAGAGTGTGATTGCAAAAGAGGACCTAAGGTGTGTATTTATACTGGTATGGATTTTTATTTGATGGAATTTCCTTATTCTTATGTTTTTTCGGTTCCTCGCCAGCTTTCAATTAAGCACAAATGCAGTTATATGTAATGTTCTAAATTTGGGAGCAAAACCAAATAATGGAATTGATTCGACGAAAGCTTTGTTGCATGCATGGTTTTTTTGTCAATCACATAGTGATCTTGTTGTTGTATTGTCTCGATCTCGTATCCATAGACGATCACACGAAGTGTGAACCGAATTATCGTATTGTCTCGACTCTGCCCATAGACGATCACATTCGGTAGAGGACTTATAGGTTGATAAATAAAAGATTGTGGTGTATTTGGGTACCCTCGTCTTTTCACATGAGAGTATTCAAGTTAGGGATGTTGAGAAGTTTAATTTGGGATCCTTAACTTTGAGGCTAAGACTACTTACTTATAGTCTTGAGAGAGCACCTCCTTTATGACCTGATGCTCCTTAAGGGAGTACTTTATCTAAGTTACATACATTTTAGTGTACTTGGGCTTGACACCTACATTATGCATTTTTCTTCCATTACCCCCTAAAGGGAAATGATGGTCTTCACCTATCGGACATGATGTGATGTCTTTGAAAAATTATCTGGTATCTATGTCTTGCGAAACTTCGGATGGTGTCTAGGGATCCCGTCTGCTAGGACGTTGTTGTTTTCTTCGGAAGGTCGGATGGTGCCGGAGCGTTATGTCTGTTCGAATGCTGAAGAGTAGAGGTGTCTTTTTACATATGAGTATTGTATAAATACTTCTTCGTCTTTTAGTGGTTTTCATCTTTTTGATTTCTGTGCATCCTCTCATGTAACGTTTTAATATTTCTAAAATGGATGGCTCCTGTAAAAATTCAGGGCCTCCTTCTTCAAGTAAGTATTGTATATAACTTTTTTATTTTCTTTGGTTTTTTCTTATGAGTTTTGATTCTTTTTCCATTTTTTGCTTTAGGTGAATTGCCGACGTCCCCTGCTTCTTACTATTTAAGCATTGATTCTTTTAAACACATCATCACAGTTATTGGTGAGCACACCTTTGTTGCTGGTGTTATTTCTTCATAGGTGCATTTTCGCTGCTATATTGAGATACAAAAAAGTCCGTGCCGGATGAAGAAGAGGATTGTTATCCTTCAGTGGAAGTAAAAGAAGTTCTTTATCGAGGAGATGGAGGTTGCGGGTAAACTTTACTTCGTGGTGGAATCTTGTGTTGATGCTGGCAGCTTATCATTTCTGGGTCATGATCTTGAGGGTACAAATTTTCCTTTTGCTTGTGTCGCGTTGGTGAAATCTAAGAGGGTTTATACTGAGGAGTACATAAGAGTCGTCCTGTTTTTTATCGATTAGTTGAGAGGCTTAATTGATGCAACATTGGGATGTTAGAATTCTTCTGCTATGGTCTTTTGATGTTTTTGTTTGATTCACTCTTCTGTCTTTTGCTCCTATTTGTAATGATTCTTAGGGTGAAAAATACATATCTTTTTGTACTTAAGTTTTTTGTGAAGTAGAACTGCCTTGGTATCTGATTTTCTTTTATCAGCTCTCTTTTATTCTTCATGCGTGAAGGTATGTCGTAGAGATTTCTAACACACTAGTGATGAATCTAACTTAGCTTAATTATAGACATTAAGGTTTGTCACGAAGATATGAATTAATGATAAATTACTTAGCTTAGCTCCAGACATGAAGGTTTGTAATGGGGGTTGCGAGCGAATGATAAATAGCATATCTTAGCTCCGGATATGAAGATTTGTCACAAAGGATGCGAATGAATGATAAATAACTTAGCTTATCTATCCTTTCCCTATTTTTATCTTGAAATAACTTCTGAAGGATTTCTCTGACTCTTTTTTTTTAATGACCATAGTGTGGTCAATCAAACGCTTTTGGGTATTTTGGATTGACGTTATCTATCAGATTTCGGTGGATAGATTATATGGAATGTGGCGGAGTTAATGATGACAAGAATCCTTATTACTCTTAATATTCTTGCTTTCTCGTACCTTGGTTTATTCTTTTTCGGAATGTTGCTCGAACTAATTTGTTTTTTTTTTGGTTTTTGGTAAATCAACTTTGGGATAATGTATAACATCCCAAAATCCACCTACTTAGAAATTTTGTTTCGAAATTAGGAACATCCTTCAAGTCTTCTAAACTCTCCACCTTTTAGAAGAATCGTCTTCCGTCTTGATGTAAGTATTACTCATTCTTACATATAAAGAATATTTCAAACCCATCTAAGATGACTTTGAATATGCAAATATTAAAATAAAAATCTTATGTAATTTAGTCGAATCATTACATACTATATTTTGTTAAATATTTTATTTAATGTACGAGTGTAATTACTTTAATTATAAAAATAATTATAATGCGGAAGTACAGAAAACGTTTGGCAGGAAAATCCTGCAACCTAGTCCATTTTTGAATTCTCTCTTAATTAAGCCGCTACAAAAATGCCTATACGCAAACTCGTGTAGTTGAGACCAAATGCAGAGTCCACTATCAAGAGTTTCTCCATAATCCGTCGTGAAAACTATTTCTTCCAATTTCTTAATTTGGTCTGACTATGATTCCTTTAGGAAGTCTATCAAATA
Source organism: Papaver atlanticum (assembly GCA_023531105.1). Taxonomy (NCBI): domain Eukaryota; kingdom Viridiplantae; phylum Streptophyta; class Magnoliopsida; order Ranunculales; family Papaveraceae; genus Papaver; species Papaver atlanticum. The sequence goes on from JAJJMB010000931.1 coordinate 1,350,089, forward strand.
GCTAAAAAACAAACCTACTTGATACCAACTCAGTACTAATCATAATCACAGGTTAATGATAAAGTTCAAAGTCAAGGATCTTCCTTTTGGAACACTAGAATCACCAAGATAATTACAAATCTGAAACTACTTGAAAAGATAAATCACGGTTTACAATTATGGAAGTAATCCACTTGATTACAAGGTTTATGTTTTCAAAGCAAACAATTTGTCTATCTCTAAGCTTTACGTTTATCAAAGATAAACCACTTGTAAAGTCCTAGTAAATCAAGTCAGTAGATAGTCACACGAAGATCAAAATACCAAAGTCTTCCAACTTTAAAAGTCTTCAATCTTCTTAATCTTCAAAAGTAACAACCTGCATAATCGACTTGATTCCACCATATGATTTGTTGTACAAAATAAGTCTGTTAACGTTGGAAAGTTAATACTTCTATCAGCAGATTCTAAATCATTGAGTTTGTTATAGTATGATTTTCAAAGTTCTCTCGGGTAACCTTATATTATAAGAGAAGCGCCATGAGATAAACAAAAGATTATCTGGGAGACAACTATGCATTAACTCAACAGTAAGTATAAACAAAGTAAACCAAATAACAATCTAGTTTCCCATTAACGGTTTTAATTACTGATAAGGATTTAAACTAGTTAATCGTGCTTTTGTCCGATCTTAATAAAAAATACTTGCTACTGACAAATTGACTTCCACACGACTCGGTGTGTTACGGGATGAGATTTTAAGAACATAAAGATCCACTATTTACAGTGTTATGACCAAGGCTTGTTTAGAAACAAAATCTACCGATTTCGAAAAATAAAAGATCTGCAATAAAGATGTTTCCGAAATTAGGAAAGGCTTTGATACTATATGATCATATTAACATGTACAACTCATTTATAATAAATACAAAATATTGTTTCCTGTTATAATCTAAGAAATTTGAAAATGCTAAACATAAACAAGTAGGGAGAAACGATATGAGAGGCCATTTCATTCATGGAATTAGTCCCCAAAACAATTGTGTAAGACCTTTATTTATATAGGCCATATAATAGAATGGATGTTTATGACGTTAAGTATTAGAGGTAATGTCGTGCAACCATTTTTATTCATTAACTTATACTTAATGTGGAGGTTACAAGATCTATATTATAAGGGATAATGGTGCTTTTCAGTTTGGACGAATATCTACAGTTCAGACACATAAAGGATGGTTGGGATTGCGTCACATGTTTTTAACACTTCAATTTCCCGTCGGACGGAGATATACATTTTGGATGTATAAAACACGGCTAAGATTGCATCACATATTTCTAACACTCCAATCACACTCACACCAGCCCTACCCTTCTTCTCAGAAGATTGGGCTGCAATTGTCACACACATATTCGCGATGGCAAAAACATCATCTAACTTTAGAGTGGGAGTGACTTCAGAATCCATAACCGCTTTGATCTGTTTGCGAGTGATATAATCCACATCCCCTCCGAAGCAATACAAATCAAAATCATCCCCGATTTCAATTATGTCTTCATTCAGACCCCTCCATGTTTTATTTCTATGAAACTTTAACCTAAAAAAAATAATCAAAACTCACTTCCTTAAACTATTACTTATTACTTTACTACCAAAACCTTCACTGCCACTAACACCACCACCTCCACTGCCTTCACCAACAATACACCACTTTCATTGCCACCAATACCACCTCCACCTTCATTAACACGTTTTCATTAAGATATTATGAATACATTCTCAAGTTTTGCGCTGATTATTTTTCAAAATATATTGATTGCTTAAATAATGACATATCTATATCAAGTAATCATGGGGAAAGAAAAAAAACTTCATCATCTGATAAAAAAAACTTATATTAAACAAAGGTATTCATCTGTAATATATTTTATGCAAAGAAGAAAATTCGTACCACAAAATTCGTAGTATATATAGTGTAACAATTTTTTATTTTATTTTTAAAAGTGGTAGATTCGTGATTATACAAATAAAGAAATTTTTTTATTTGCAAATTCTAAATTGAAACGGTTTAGGTTTTTGAAAACGTGGGTAAATATTAGTTAAAAGAAGTTTAATGTGCGACTTTTCTTTTTCAAGTTTGTAATATTGGTAAACACGTATTCTTTTTAAAAGAAAAAGAAATAAATTTGCAATACAATAAAAATTCGTATCTTTTTTCGTCGTTTTGCTTTTATTACAAGGAGATTGCATTATAGTTATGTTGGATTTTCTAGCATAATTATTTATGACTTTTTTTAAGAAAATAAGGTTGGGAAATTGTTACGAGTAATTCCAATCTATACATCCAAGGGTTCTTACTCGCATACATAGATGTGTAAACATTCACCACCCGTTCTTCTCTTGCGAAATACACATATCTAACCAAGTAGTATTTCAATGTATTTGCATCAATACGAAAACTTAGTTTCACTGTATCAACTTACATATTAATTTACTTCTTTCCCCTTCTTTTTCGTCACCTACTTTACTACATATCTCACCATCCGTAAATAATATAGCTCATCATCAATATATTTATGTTTTGTTTTTTCTAATTCCTTTTCAAGGAAAAAAAGGACACGTGGTTTTGCATACGCTGCTGGAAATAAAATAAAAACAGATATGTGATTGGACTGAACTTTATTTTTTACAAGAAAAAGCTTATGATGCAGCGGTCTTTCAAATTCAAGTGTATTTATCTGACCTACGAGTTTGCTAAGCATTAGTGTTTCCTGTACTTAGTCTTCCTCAGTGGTCAGAACTCTTGGTCACATTTCCAACCTGGGTATATGAGGTAATTATCTGCTAGCCACGTGGAAAACATCGAAGGAATCAGGTATGAGATAAAGATGAATCCATAAAGCATATGATCGCAACTTTGTTCTCCACTTTTCCTAAGATATTACCACAAGCTTGAGATGGTAGAATGTGGAAAGGAGAAAGAAAATTTACTGACGAGTTTGAAGTAGACGATAATGCATTTAATGGTAATTCAAAATGGTTAGATCTCAAAAAGACTATACTAACCTGCCAACGTGTCAAAGAGAGATTTAACAACATTGGTAACAGAAAAGGGAGCTCGCTCGAAGATGAAGTTGTTACTCATCTTGTTCAGTATGATCCAATACAATCCTTAAGATATATGCGACTATTTTGGTTACTAACTATTGATTTTTTGTGCTACAACAAAATGAGTCCAGTACAATCTTCAGGCTATAAAAGGAAAACTTGTATTGTTTTCTAAGGATTGGAAATACTTGAGAGAGTAAAGTATAAAGAGACTTGTGTATTACTTACCCAAATCACCTTGTTCTTGAGAGATTTAGCCATTCGCTACTTCTAACCTCTATCGAATCTTAGTGAAATCAATCCCCTTGGATGTAGGTTTTAACACCAAAGGATGAATACACATAGACAAAGGATTATATCGGTTTTTATCTGGAATACACTTGCAATTTTATAATTTAGAGGTAGTTATTTATTATGCTACTAAAAAAAATTAATTTATGGTATTTTCATTATAATAACATCAAACAAAAAGCACATGTTATATATTGGACAACTTAGTTTAACTTTATAACCAAACAACCCTAAACATGAGTTCATACGAGATTTTTTATTTTTAGAAACAAAAAAAAATACACTTCATTATTATTACATTAATATCGTCAATTTTACCAGCCAATATGGCGACCAATATATAAGTCCAATACGACCGATAGAATCGGACGATACAACCAATATTAACTATATTACCTGTGTTCATGGTAGTTTAGAATTATTACTTCATTATGGATTTAATAAACTGGTACATGGACTGGTAACTGTTACATCATGTTTAGGTTGTTGCAGGATTTCTTGCTACTATAAGAACCAAACAAAAAGCCGACCTTTTACAAAATTTTAAAATCGTCGCTAGCTAATAGTTTGGGTAAGTTTTGGACTTAAACCTCCTGTTTCAATATAGTTTTACGGTGTAGTAAGGTAGGGAAATTGGCTATTCCCCAAAAAAATCCTAATCTCCTCCGTCGATACGGTTGAGATTAGACATCGTTGTTGGGAATAACGGTTGGCTCAACAGTGATGCTGATCTAGCTAGCTGAGTTTGTTCAATGAAACTATAGAGGTTGGCTCAGCAGTGGTGCTGATCTAGCTAGCTGGGTTTATTCAGTGGAACTGGTCCGTTTGAACCGGCTCATCAATAAAATAAAATAAAATAAAATATACCACTTGTGATAGAATGTGTGTGGGGACTTGGGATTGTCCCCATTTTGTGAACCAGTGATGTGAAATGAAATGAAAATCAAACAAGATAAGAAGAACAACCAACAAACAAAACCATCTCTCATAATCTAATCTCATGAACCCTGAATTATCTAGGGCACAAAACAACAACCTGAGAGACAGAGAGATCAGAGAGAACCATAACAATGTCAAATACAACTTCCTCTGTAAACACAGTATTTTATATTACTGCTAGACCAAAATCAAACCCACATTTCAATTCTACATCATCCAGATTCATTACATTTACTTCTCCAAATCATCATACCAATAAACCTTGGAATTCATGGCGTTCAAGGAGAAAATCTTTCTCCAGTGTCAAAAATGTCGCTACTGATCAACAATCAGTAGCTACTGCTGCTGAACTAGAAGAACAAGGTTCTTAAATCTAAACCCACATTGTATTTTTCTAATGGGCAGATGATTTAGGGCTTCATTTTGATTCAGGTGTAATCTTGCGGCGTGATTCAAAGTCGATAGCATCGAATATAAAATACCATGCAGAATTCAGTCCATCGTTCTCTCCAGAGATTTTTGATCTTCCCAAGGCATACACTGCAACTGCTCAAAGTGTTAGGGATGAACTGATTGCTAATTGGAATGCTACATATGATTGTTATGAAAAGACCAATATGAAACAAGCTTACTACTTATCAATGGAATTTCTGCAGGTTTTAATTTCTTTTTTTGTTAGCTCATTTACCAGTTTTGTGTGTAAAATTGGTGTGAGAGTATCCTCATTCTTACCTGTGGAATTTCTGCAGGGTAGAGCATTGTTGAATGCAATTGGTAATTTAGAGCTTTCTGGTGAGTATGCCGAAGCTTTGAGCAAGCTTGGACACAATCTAGAGGATGTTGCTAGGCAGGTCAGGTGTAGGTTGGGTTTTGCTCAATTCATTTTTGCCTATATGTGCTGGATTACATTCAATTATGTGATTAGAAATGTAACTGGATTGCATTCAATTATGAGATTTTGTAATTGGATCTATCTTGACCGAAAAATTATGCCATTTCGTAGATTAGATTGAATTGAATTGATGAACAAGATCTTCCTTGCAAGGGTTGTTTCTAAAACCATGCCCGCTTATATTTCTGAATTGTTTGATGGGATCACTCACAGGAACCAGATGCAGCACTTGGAAACGGAGGTCTAGGGCGACTAGCTTCCTGTTTCTTGGACTCCTTGGCAACACTGAATTACCCTGCATGGGGTTATGGACTTAGATATAAATATGGACTATTCAAACAAAATATTACAACAGATGGTCAGGAGGAAGTTGCTGAAGGTTGGCTCGAGGTGATGCGCTTGTTTTTAGTTTTATCGTATGAAGAATGCCTTGCATCATTTGGCATTTCAGTTTGAGTTGTCGTGCTTCATTTTCCGTATGAGCTGAAAATAGTGAAGTGATTTTACTACAATGCTATGGTTATTTTGACTATCATTTGATTTACATACTCCTTTGCAGATGGGCCATCCATGGGAGATCATAAGAAATGATGTATGGTATGATGTTAAATTCTATGGAAAAATTGCTATGGGATCAGATGGAAAAAAAAACTGGGTTGGAGGAGAAACTATTAAGGCTTTTGCCTATGATGTCCCAATACCAGGATATAAAACCAAAACCACTATCAACCTTCGGCTGTGGTCCACCAGAGTAACTTCAGAAGGATTCGATTTGGATGCTTTTAACTCTGGAGATCATGTTAAAGCATTTGAGGCCCAAGCAAATGCTGAAAAGGTTTTCTTTCATTTTTTCTTGTTAGAGTTTCATTGATATCTTCATGTTTGTGGCTGTTTGTGAGGTTCACGAAGTTTTACTAAATGGCTATTACGAATTACTTGTGCAAGATATAAAGTTTTGCTCCATAGTCATACCAAATCTTGAGATAGTTGGAATCTTATGTTAACTTACTCTCTCAAGTGTTTCATTTTCTTAAAATAGATATGCTATGTATTGTACCCTGGGGACGAATCAATGGAAGGAAAAACTCTCCGTTTGAAGCAACAATACACTCTATGCTCAGCTTCTCTACAAGATATTGTTGCATGCTTTGAAAGGAGGTCAGGAAATTCTGTAAACTGGGAGGAGTTCCCGGAAAAAGTTGCAGTACAGATGAATGATACACACCCGACCCTCTGTATCCCAGAGCTATTGAGAATACTGATTGACGTAAAGGGTTTAAGCTGGGAGGAAGCTTGGAAGATCACTCAAAGGTATCTATATTGTTTGGTATACTTTTGCTCTTTAATTGAATTGAGTCCCTGGTTGGTCACCGGGCCGGGATCGAGAAGTGGAAGTCATAAAAAGTGAAAATGAGAATTATGCATTTTTTTGTTCTTTTGGTCTAAAAGTTGGTTAATTAGTAATCTAAGTAGAAGGTAACTTTAGCTTGCATTCATTTAACAGTAAATTAATTTCATTTTCCTGTATCTGACAGAACTGTTGCATATACAAACCACACAGTTCTACCTGAGGCTCTGGAGAAATGGAGTTTGGATCTTATGCAGAAACTGCTTCCTCGGCATGTTGAGATCATAGAACTGGTGGAAACCGAGGTACTATTTATCACCCATATCGTATCTTCTAGGCAGGATATATCATAAATTCCTTTCGCCGTATTGTTGACTTGTCTGCTTGGTAATTCAATCAGCTGCTTTCTACAATTGTTTCGGAGTACGGGGTAGAAGATCTCGAGTTACTGGAGAAAAAAATTCAAGCGTTGAGGATCTTAGACAATGTTGAATTACCTGCAACAATTAAGGAAGTATTTACCAAGTCAGAAGTTTCAGCTGCCGACACTGATGTAGGCGAAATTTTGGTGAAATTAGATGGAAAATCTGACAAGGTTGAGCCCAAGGATAAAAAAAAGGACTCCAAAGACAAAAGTTCTACCAAAAAAAAAACCTTCTTCAAACCAGATCCAAAACAACCAAAGTTGGTCCGAATGGCAAATCTTTCTATTGCTGGTGGCCATGCTGTAAATGGGGTGGCTGCAATTCACAGTGAAATTGTAAAAGAGGAAGTCTTTAACGACTTCTACAAGGTAAAAACACGGGACGAATTTTCAAATTTTCATTTACTTCTACTTACAAAATTCTGAAGTAGTTAAACACATTATTCCTTTCATAAGTATCACACCTTGCCATTGCTCATTCCACCCATGCGGTAGGATTTGACAAGTTTAGTATGTTAGTGAAGTGCTTATGGATTGGACAAATTTATTTCAACCAATTGATTATCTCAACATTCTTTGTGACAGATGTGGCCTGATAAATTTCAAAATAAAACAAACGGTGTGACACCCAGAAGATGGATCCGCTTTTGCAATCCAGATTTAAGTAACATTATAACCAACTGGACTGGCACTGAAAGCTGGGTATTAGACACTGAGAAGCTGGCCGAGCTCCGAAAGGTAATTTGTGTCTCAAGTTCAGAGATTCTGGGTTATTTTTCTCACTCTTTGATTCTCTTTTCCAACATATATTTGTTCATTGTTGAACTAAACTGCAATGTTCAGATTGAGCTCATTTCACTTCTTTTCCTATGATGTATAGCTTTTCCTTGAATATAAAATTGAAATAAAACTGGACTGTTAGGTTCCGGTTGAATAATTTCTAAATAAATGAGTCCCTTGTAGAAAGTTCGATAGTTAATACGTTTTCCCCTGTCATTTTCGTCTCTAACCTGAGTGGCAAGAATTTTTTACAGTTTGCGGATAATGAGGATCTTCAAGCTGAGTGGAGGGCTGCAAAAAAGAGCAATAAGATTAAAGCTGCATCATACATAAAGGAAAAAACAGGATATGCTGTGAGCCCTGACGCAATGTTTGATGTTCAGGTTATTGCCAACCCTCTCTCTCTCTCTCTCTCTCTCTCTCTCTGGGGTTCTAAACCATCATGGTACTGAAAGGGATTTACTATGTTTTCAGGTAAAGCGAATCCACGAGTACAAGCGGCAACTTTTGAATATCCTTGGAATTGTTTACCGCTATAAGAAGATGAAAGAAATGAGTGCTAAAGAAAGGAAAGAAAAATTTGTTCCCCGTGTATGTATATTTGGAGGAAAAGCATTCGCAACATATGTACAAGCTAAAAGAATTGTTAAATTCATCGTAGATGTTGGAGCTACAATAAATCATGATTCTGAAATAGGAGATCTTTTGAAGGTAATGTGAGCTTACTCATACGTTCCATCAACTAAGTTGTTTGGATACAGCATACAGCTTTTACTTTCTTGCGTACAGGCCTATACTCATCTGCAATTCTGTTTCTTGCTTTTTGTAGGTCATATTTGTTCCTGATTATAATGTTAGTGTTGCCGAAATGCTTATTCCTGCCACTGAGCTATCACAGCACATCAGGTATTGTGGAGAGCGTTGCTCTTGGCATATCAATCTCTTACTGTCCTTAACATATGTCATGCATAAAGCTATAGTAAATTTACTTTGGTTGTCTTCTTTTTATTTATGCACCAGTACTGCTGGTATGGAAGCAAGTGGAACCAGCAATATGAAATTCTCGATGAACGGATGCGTGCTGATTGGGACCCTAGATGGTGCCAATGTTGAAATTAGGGAAGAGGTGGGAGATGACAATTTTTTCCTCTTCGGAGCTGAGGCTCACGAAATTGCAAAGCTGCGGAAACAAAGAGCCGCCGGAAAGGTAGACCTTATATAAACAAAAATACGCATCTGTAGTTGAAACATTTAGAAATTCAAATTGAGGTGTTCTTGAAAAATGCTTTATTTGTTAAACTTTTCTGGTCTTGCACAGTTTGTCCCAGACCCACGATTTCAAGAAGTTAAGGCATATATCAGAAGTGGTGTATTTGGATCCAATAACTATGATGAACTGATGGGATCCTTGGAAGGGAACGAAGGTTACGGTCGTGCAGATTATTTTCTCGTGGGGAAGGACTTTCCTAGTTACATCGAATGCCAGGATAAGGTTGACGAGGCGTATAAAGACCAAAAGGTAAGTATTCATCTTGAATCAAACATGTTGTATTAGCAGGCTTTTGCAGTGCACACCATTCTTTTTTTTGTTTTCTTTTCCTTCTGTCATCAAAAATTTTCATCTGTTGTTAATGTTTTGCGCAGAAATGGACAAGAATGTCAATCATGAATACAGCCGGCTCTTACAAGTTTAGTAGTGACAGAACAATTCGTGAATATGCAAAAGATATATGGAACATTGAACCTGTTGAATTGCCATAGCATTCTGCAGAGTCGTGACCTGGTGGCACAATATCGGCTAGGAAGTGATCAATGTAATGCAGTTGGAAAATAGCAAACAGAAGTCGGAATAAGAGATCAAACTGAATTCTATTTCGTTTAACTTGTTACTCTTTTTTGTTTTTTAAACAAACAAAAGAATCCCAAGAGTACAGCAAACAGAAAATAGCAAAAACAAGAACAATTGCTTGTCCACAAAAGGCCCAGCAAAAAATCACTAGAAAAACTAGCTAAATCTAAAAACTGTCAGACCATTCCATTTTGATAAAGAAAAGGGACTGACATTGGAATTGAATGAGTTGACCCTTCTGCAGATTTGATCCCTGCTTTGCAAAATGATCCGCAGGATTCCGCACAGTAATTAACTTCATGGAAAGCATGAGAAATGTGCTGAGAAGTGATGCAGCTCCATGTACCAAGGCAATTGCTGAGATATAAACATATGAATCACTGACCGAGAATCGGATCGAGTAAGGAGACTAAAAAAACCACTCTGTACAGCCCATTCAGTAGCTCTGACTATTGCAAAGATCTGTGCAACATAGTTTGTGGTTGTACCTATACCCCCAGACTCTGCAATGATCTCTACACAAGAACCCATAACCAGCTAATCCAAGATTACCATGTGAAGCACCATCACAACATTATAAAATCATTGTAGGAGGAGGCAAGCTGAAGAAACATACCACTATGCTAGTTTTCTTTACATTGTTATACTCAAAGTCAGAAAAAATTCATAATTTGTCTTTCCTGAACAGTATTCCACATGTAATCTTTCATTCTAACACTATCTTCTTTTGTCAGCTGGAGAAATGCTCTTCTTGAATTTATCAACAGAAGGAACTATATCTTCAGAAACCAACTTCAATAACCAAAATGAAAGAAATCCATGTCTAATAATGGGACCACTGAACTTACATTTAAGAAGCAAATCCTGAAAAGAGATAGGTTGTGTAGAACTAAAAGAAGTACTCAAACCAGTTCCATAAATTGGAAAACATGGGTGTGGTAGATTGGCTCTGTCAGAGATGAAGTCCTCGATGTTTCATACTGACAACCCTACAAAACCAAAACTGTAATTATTTTCTGTTAGTTAAACATGAAGGATGTAAACTTTATGAGGCTGAGAACCCTGACAAACAAACCTTTTGGGAAAATATAGGAAATCTGAAGGTTCAAATCCTAGATGACGAATCGTTTATTCTATCCCGAAGTGAACAAGATTTTCCTCGAATTTCTTCTATCCATGTTTTATCAGAATATTTACGTACACGTTGGTTCAAGTGCTTCCCACTATGCCCAACCTTGGTCGAATCTGAGTAAGCAACCGAGTTGGTTATGAATGCTCTCTGATACAAACTTGTAGGTGTCTGACCTTAATTCTTCAATTACTTAGCGGTGATAACTGACACTCGTCAGAATCGGATGACTCCTACATAATATCCAAATACAAGCTAGTGAAAGTTGCATGAATAGTTCGAAACAAGAAGAGCCGGAGACATAAAGAAACAATTACCTCGCTAGATTCTATGCCCAGAGCACCCTGAGTTGTGTGAAGATCCATATACATTGATGGTTGCAATGAACCATGAGGGTTTAATACCTACAAAATCTTACCCGCATAAGAATGATTTAAAAACATATTCAATTTCTCCACTGGAGCAGCAAATCTGACAAAATTAAGACGTAAGTCATCGTTGTTATACCTGGTTGGATTCAAACCTAGTGGGAAATGAAGAAGGCTGTGGGTAAAAAGTTGCTGGAATCCGTGGCTCACCGAAGGATGCCTACATCATATACATTGAGTTTGTGAGGGATCCCTATCCAGAAACATTAAAGCATTACCAAATTTCACTTTTATTACCTGGTGAGGCTTGAAACCAGTGTTTGCAGTTGTTGGTTTTGAGTATGTACTTCCTAAGATATGAGGCTTATTCGAAATATAAGATCCCTGTACAAAATTCGAACATACCTAAGATAATCTGCAAAACTTCCTAAGCATATATATGAACGTAAACAATTCCGCACAAAAGCTCACCTCTGGGGCGCTATGAGTGATAAATGGACAGGGTTCCATCCCAAGACCACTGGACCCCTGTGTTATGAACAGGATCAATTCCTAGAGTTAGAAAGCTTTATCATCACAAAATCACAGTGCCTTGAAATAAACAACATATGAGCTCATTAACTCGCACCTGTGTGTACGGACTTGAGACATATTGCAAATTAGGGCGTATAATTGGATAGATAAATTGCGTCGACTCTGAGAAGCTAACTGGAGTATACGGAAGGTGAGTGGAATTTGGTGTGGAAACTATCTGCAGACTCGGATGAATAGGTGGATCATTTCTCCTCAGTCCATCTGGTAGCCTATGATTTTGTCCTTCGATCCACAGAAAACAATGTACATCAGCCAACAGTGTTGGAAAAATAAAGGGCAAGACAGTAATATTGTTTACTTTTACCTTGTTGATGCTGCGGATTATCCATGCTTAGCTCATGGCTTAAATCAACAAAACTATTTCGTGTTTTCCTCCTTTTTTGTCCTATATCTAGATCACCATTAATTTGCCTAGCACTGAACATTATACTTTTGTCACCTCCTTCTCCCACAAAAACTCTCTCTCCAGAGTGGAACTGAGTTGCTAGAGATGTGTCGAAATCATCGCCGCTGCCTCCTTGAGTTGCTTTTGTAGCAGATTCAACTTCTAACAGGGCATTGTCCAGTGCACGACTGGCCACCAAATGAGACTCTTCATTAAGTGAACCCTTAGTCACAATATTAATAGCCTTCTGAAGAAGCTCATTGTAACGTAAAGATATTAGTGAGCTGGAATCAGCTTGCATTTGGTTTCCCTCTCGATCCCTCACGGTTCCACTCTTGGCATCTTTTGACCACCTCTTTAGAATGTACTGTGGAGGAAGATCATGGATATTTCTGTGATACAGTATCTTAATGGCATGGCGGCATAAGATTCCTACAAACTCAAATTTCTTACAGCTGCACAAAACTTGACATGTTGAAGGGTCAATCGTAACCAGGCCTTTCGCACGGTTCTCTTGTGTTACTTCATACTTGCAGAAAACCCCATCTTCACCGCAATCTTCTACCTTGCACAAAATCCATTCTTTGTACTCTTCTGCAAACATCTTAAATACAGCTCTTGTATACTTATCTGCCGCCTGCTTTAACATGGGTGCAGGAAAGGGCAGATTCGGTGATGTCTGAATAGATTCAAAATCTTCATGCAACTCTCTCTCCCGCCAAGCACTAAGTACTCTTTCATAACGCGCAAGAAATTCTGTAAAAGAGAACTTCTTTTTCACAAACTTCTTTAAGAATTTGTTAATACTTTTATTATGCTGAGTAGTAGTTGTATCTGCACAAAATGTGTCATGTCCATAAACTAATGCCCATTTGTCCCGCACGTTAAACAAGTCATCCAACCATTTTGTTCCTGCTAGTTTATAGTCATGCAACATCTTCTCCCATCTGGCAATGAATTCCTCCTCTGTCTCATAACCATATATACACTTGCTGAAACACTGAAGAAAACCCGGCATCCAGTAAACATGAGAAAGGTGCTTAGAGGCATTCTTAAAAATATGCCACAAACAAATTCGATGGTGTGTTTCTGTCATCACAATTGAGATGGCTTTGGAAATTGTAGCACAATGGTCTGTGATGATCGTTTTAGGTTGACGTCCAGACATTGTCTTCATCCATGTTTCAAACAACCAAATGAATGACTCAGTAGATTCATCTAATATCAGGGCGCCACCAAATAGGACTGTCTGCTTATGATGGTTAACCCCAACAAATGGTGCAAATGGCCAGCCATGCAAGTTTGTTCGGTACGTCATATCAAAAATAACAACATCACCGAAATAATTGTAGTCCATGATTGACCTTGCATCCGCCCAGAATAGATTGGTCACCTGATTTTCCTTATCAACTATCATTGAATAAAAGAATGCAGGATTCTCCATTTTCTTCCTCGTGAAATAATCTAATAATGTACGTGCGTCATCCTTCTCCAGTACTTTCCGCTTACTCTGGATATGATTTCCCAAAGTTGCAAGCTTATTGCCAACACTCTCATTCCCCTCCGATTGTCGTCCATTAATTTGTTTGGAACCATCAACTGGAGAAATCCCTACTGTATCTATGCCTTCAAGATCGTTAGTAGCAGCATCTGCTGTTCTTCTTTGGGGCCTTAATCTATACGACTTTGACGTGGTTGGAAGCGGATGGTTATGTTCACAAATGATATCAGTTACAACCCATTTGTTCTCCTTTTCATATTTAATAACCATACGTGCCATACAACCAGTTCTTATTTGTGGCCGTTCCTTTCTCACATACTGATATCGGTTATCCTTCTTTCGAATACCTTGTTTAAAACATACGAAAACTCGTTTGCGCATCATGCCATTTGCCCTCTTAACTAATTTGTCTCTTCGGACACTAAAACCCGCTCTCCTGGCAACCTCATTATATGTATCAAATGCTCTTTCTTCAGATTCAAACACCATTCCTTCGTATATCAAGTCCTCTAACTTGTTGAGATCAACTTCAACATCATTTGATTTATCTAACTCACCTTGGTTTCCATTTAAAGCTTGTCCTGTATCACCTACGATAGTCTGTTCGACAGTTTCTTCTAGGTTCCCAGGTGAGGACCCCGAACATCTATTATTTGAGCTCCTTCCACTGGTATCCATAACTGATCTGTACAACATAAACATTTGAGATCGTGTTATTACATAGATTACAATACCCAGAGAATAACTCTGACATTCTAAACAAGAAAAAAAGGAAAAAAACAAACAGACATTTGCACTCGGTAAGTTTCTGTTCACAATTGATTGTGTGTACCTCCTCAGTTAACTTATTCGATGAAACATACAAAAAGTATAGCTTGGACAAGATAATCGACACGTCCCTAGATACAAAAACATCTCTGGACTTCTCACCCACAGTTATACAGACTATAATGACGTATGTTAGAAATCGGGCATCGGGAATTGGAGTCTGTCAGGTAGAAGGAGATGCACATTTCACATTCGAGGACATCAAAGCATTCATCGTGCACTCAATTTCTTCATCTAAGAAAAAACTCCCTGACTCCAATTCCACAATTTACAACAGGTTACAGATGGTTCTTTTCAGCACTACTTTTTACAAGTTACAATAACTAGAACCACAAATTTACAGCACAAATGTGATGATGTCTAAGCAAATTCTTCTAAGCATAAATATCAAATGAGGGTTTGAACTATAAACCAATTTACTCAGCTAAACCCTTTCATCCAAATTCAATGCAACAATAAGTAATAAAAACAACATAAAAAAATCCAATTTTTTTTCAAATTTGTGTTCAGTGCTGCATTATATGGGTTTTCATGGGATGCCCCATTATTCTAAATTCTTTGATAAATGAGAAATTAGTAAATTTCACTGTACAAAATTTAGAGACAAAGAGAGTAATTGAGCTCACCTGATGCTGGGGGGCTGTTCTATTTCAAGATAAAGACTTTGAAGAAAATGAATTCAGTTTTGGGGGATGAGTTTGAGAAAACAACATTCAAAAATGGAGGAGTGAAAGAGAGACAGACAGAAATTGATTGAGTTTGTGTCTGAGAGATTGGAGATCTTCTTCTTCTTTTTCTCTTTAGGTGAAATAGCTTTTCTAGGTTGGCACTACAGAAACGCTTTTGTACAAGTAGTGGTAATAATTAGATAATTACCATCCTACACCTTGGTGGGTTATTGGACAAATTCACCTTAGGGTAGTTTCCTGCCTCTACAAAATAAAATTAAAAAATTCAAGACAAAATTTTGTGAAAATCAACTACAGTATCTCTTTTTGATGCACTACATTAGACCCTACCCTGGTCTACCCGAACCCAACAAGTCGGACTAGCACAAATGTCAGACTCAACCCATCAGTCCCAGCTATATATACAATTGTAGACCAAACCTTACAGTGATTATTGAACATCCGACTTGTCCCTTATATATCCTTATTGAAGTTGGTGG